>JAVSCE010021905.1:0-24690 GCA_032199065.1 Smutsia gigantea | reverse complement strand
AGTGATTCTCAAGAATTTACTTAAGTAGTTCTCAAGTCTTTCCCTGTTGCTTCTCAGAGAACAGCAAGCTCCAGCCTCGTTGTCCATGGGCCACACAGATTCATGACCTTGGGATATTTGGTGAGATTGACTGTTTTTGCTATAAAGCTCCAACCAACCTGAAGTCTTTGAAAGAGTCAGCCCATGGATAAAGGGTTTGATAAAGACCAATAAACCGTGTAACCAGCTTGCATGTTGGGGAAAGTTCAGGTTATAACAGGGAAAGTGTAAGCCTTAAAAGTTGTTGTCCAGTCACCAAGGTGGACAAAGCATGCTTTTCCTGGGAGCACTCTTCTAACCTCTGAGGCTCTTTGCTTATTTCTTTGCAAAAGTTGAGCCTTTAGAAATTTTATCTTGGAAAGGTATATGTATATACAAGTAGATGTTCAAACCAGCAAAAAAATTTCACCTTGGAAAGAGTCTTCACACAGCTCAATGTCAAAAGGTCAAAGGAAAGAACATAATCATTGAGTTAATAGGAAATTGATTCACTGAAAGAAGAACAGTATTATTATTAATGATGATATTTTATCAAAGACATAATGTTACTTGGGAAAAGAAAAGGCATCATTCTTCTGCTACCTTTTTGTGACTGGAATATTCTGATACTCATTATTCTGTTTACCTGGTCCTCTAATCTTCGCCACTGCCCACCCCCACCTCCAGCCCCCAATTGATGAGAATCCCAGGGGGGTGTATTTCTTTTCAAGACTGGGTTGCAAAAAAAAAAATTCCCCAAGGTAAGGGATAAAGATTTGGAAGATCTCAGATCTTGTAGCCAGACCTAGCATTTGAAAAACATTGTGCAGTGACTCAAAAGGAGTCCCAGGGGAATTGGAGTTCAGGAATTTTCATAAAGGAGTGAAGAAAAAAATAATCCCAAGGAGTTGGAGGAGAAGTGTAAAATGATATTTGATGAATATATTTGATAGAAATTACTGAAATAAATACATGCTGGGGAAGAGCCTGTGGGCCGTAGTTGGGTGGGGGAGTGAGGTGGGTGTCAAGGGCCCAGAATGCTTATTTCAGGTTATTTTTTGGGTGGGGGCTCCCCATGAGCTCCCTGTTGGGGTGTCTCAGCTTCGGGATTGGCTGTGATGGGGCAGTGGGGGAGGCACTTTCCATTAGACTTGGCTGCAGAGGTCAGTTTGCTCAAGTAAAGGGAATTGACTATAAGACGACATCAGGTATGGGGTGGCTCTGGGAAATGAGCCCCAAGGGGCTCTGATGCAGCAGTCTATAGAGGACACTCCCTCCTTGAGAGCAACAGTTAACAAAATAAAGCATGTCCTTTGAAAGGTCCAGAACTTTGCAGAAATTTCTTAGGTAGGCAATGTCCCAAAGCTGTTGTTGGTATATGTGTTAGTGGCATAGTATTTGGGTTGTTCAGGCTTTTTAAATTAATTAATTATTTTTTTTGGTATTAATGATAGACTCCAATGGAAACACACTTCTACTTTTCAAAAGAAAGGCATCCTCCCATCCCATCCCCTTGCCTGCCTTGATCCCAGATGTTACCACTCTGCTTTGCCCTGGAGTGTAAGAACAGTTTGTGGGGGCAAATGATGGGCGGTGTGAATCCAGGTGTTGAGAACAGAAAAAGTGTCTACCCGTTGGGCTCCATGTCCCCTAGGCCAGATGCTTTCCAACATTTTACTTTCATCACAATTGAAGGGAGACTTAACAGATGGTAGATCACACAAAATGGTTCTTGATGACAAATTCTGTATTGCTTTTGGCACACAGTTTGCGAGATGGTCAAAGAATTGAGTGACATTTATATAACATTCCTTCCATCCATAATTGCTTATTTTTGTGAATAATATTTATTAGAACTGACAGCTTTAAAAATTAAAATGGAAGTAGAATTTGTTGCTGAAGTTGTTTCATTCCAGTAAAAACTATTATTAATCTAGGGCTGAATGAACTAATTGAGAAAAAAAGACCAAGTCATTCATTGCCAACCACATTTCCAATACAATTTCGTAATGTTTAATAATTTTTTATCAAGATTTACATTTATGTATGTTTTCTATGGATTATATGCTACTAATCATCATAATGATAAGCCAATCCAGGAGAAATTTTTTTATACGATTTAGAGATTTGTGATCATTGGAAATAAAAAAAATACTCAATTTATGTACATACTTTTATTGTAGGGAAGGATGGTAATCAATATAAGAATTTAAAGCATAAAATTATATTGCACTAGGAGTGGAAATATGAATATAAGAAGAAAAATAATGTAAAATCCCTAACTTGTTAAAGAACCTGTGTGCATATACTTCAGACCAATGGTGTTGAAAATCGGATTACTGTGGCATTTTGGTTCTTTGCTCCTCTACATCTAAAGTTGTATTATCTAGGTCACCATTTACAATGCTCCAAATCATACTCTGCAACTAGGCAGAGGCTATGAAAGTGTTCAGATGTTAACTTAAAAAAAGAAGAGAGGTTGCTCATAGGTTTTTCTTATGGGAGACTGAGAGCAGAGAAGTCTGAAGGCTGCCATACTGGGGCATCACTTGGGGGAAGGGATACAGATTGGAGTGAAAAAAACCCGTGTTCTGCCATTTATTAGCTCCGTGACTTGGCACAAATGACTTTGCACAAACGGATCCAGTTTGTTTTTCCTTTACAATGGAAATGATATGTTCCTTACTGAATCGTGGTGAAATGAGTTGATGTAGGCAACACTCTCAGCACAGGGTTCTACGCGTAATCAGTGCGTGTCGGTTTCTCCTCAGTTCCCCCAGGCTGTTAGGATCCCTCCTTCTCTCCATCTCCCTCATCCTTCCTCCCCCGCCCTCGTGTGCATTCAAAATTAGCCTTATCTTACATCCCCTGTTCAATATATTTGATTCACATGCTACAGATCCCACAGCATCTTCTATAAATTAATTCATCCAACAAATATATATTAAGCACTTAAAATATTCCAGGCACTGTTATGGCACTGGTAAATCTTTCAATAAAAAAGGACAGAATCCTTTTGTCAAAAGGTTTCCTAAGCCCATGGTGATGAGGGTGCATTGACTACTCCCAGTATAGATGTGTCCTTTCACTGCTGTTCAATGTCTTTTCATACTGGGAAGTCCACTGACTATGGGAAGCTAGTTAGGTTTCTAGGTTTCTGCAGATTGGCCCATCTGTCCATCCACCCATCCAGCCAGCCAGCCAGCCATTCAATTAAAATGTATTGAAACTCCTTGGTGTTATGACCACGATCAGGCATTCTTCTTCTGAAAGGTGGATACAGCAATACTCTATTTTAATGAAATTCCTTTTGTGCACCCTCTGTCACAATATGTATGGAGATAAATTGCATCATGTATCTTATTTTTTGGTTAAATCCAAATAACTCTGGTTTTCTTTGTTTGACTTTGTTCCCTGTTTGTTCAAAATATTTAATACATTTTGAATGATTGAAACCAATTTGTGTATTCCTTCCAAAACAGTAATTTGTTTTATCAAGACTTGCCTCGAGAATGAAACTAAAAATGTATTTTGAATGATGTATGTAGGGATAGGAGAAGATTCCGTTTCTACCTGATTTTGAAACTATATCATGGAATGTTGTTCTACCACTTTTTGGGAAAAGTAGTCTCCCATAAATATAGCATTGAGTTAATCTATCCGGATTTTACCCAGAAATTTCAAAATAGCTTATAATATTCAGCATTCCTAGTCTCCTTCTCTCTGCCCAAATAATTACTAATCTATTTTCTGTCTCTGGATTTACCTAATTTGGACATTTCATATACATAGAATTATACAGTTTGTGACTTCTTTTACTTAACATGATGTCTTCAAGGTTTGTCTATGATGCAGCATGTAGTAATACTTCATTCCTTTTCATGGCTGAATCTGTTGTATGACTGTAGCACATTTTCTTTATCCATGTTGATGGACATTAAGGTTGTTTCCACATTTTGGCTGTTATGAATAATGCTGCTGTGAATACTCATGTACCAGTTTATGAGTTAATATATATTGTCAGTTTTCTTGGGTATATAACTGAGAGTGGAATTGCTGGTAACTCTGTTTAATTTTTGTCCAAATGTTTTCCATAGCAATTATACCATTTTACATAAAAGTATTTTTATATGTATTTGCTTATGTGTGCAAAATGTATATTTCTATATTAGAAGTTTCCTTTCCTAGTTTTGAAACCTAAAAAACACTTGTTTGAATTTTTTCTTAGAGTTTTCAAGGGAAAAGATTAAAACAGAGGATAATGCCACTTGGCAAAATGATGCAATAATTTTTATACAAGCATTATAAATGTATGTCGTTCTATTTCTCAAAAATGTATTTGTAACACATAAAGAATTAGAGATTATTTTTATTTCCAAAAAGGAAAATTAATATTCATTTGGTTTAACCATCACTAAGGAAAGATTATGTCAAAATACTGTTGAAGTCTCCCTTTAGAAAATATTGCCATTACTAATTATGAATAATGGTTATTTTCAATGCTATACTGCATACTGTGTTTTAAGAGATGTATTTATGTTTAACATACACAGACTTTAAAACCCAGGACGTAGACAAGCAAGAGTCTCCTGGAAGAAAAGAGAAAACTGACAGAATTTTTTTTAAGTACCAAGACTTGACTGAAGTAATCGTGTGCATGGCGCTAATAAGGCGCTCTTTCAGGGGCATCAAGCCCTTGGCCACAGGTCCGTGGTGAGTGTCCTCAGGGCGATCACTTGATTTTACTTAATAATTTCTCC
This sequence comes from Smutsia gigantea, assembly GCA_032199065.1. Lineage (NCBI taxonomy): Eukaryota > Metazoa > Chordata > Mammalia > Pholidota > Manidae > Smutsia > Smutsia gigantea. The sequence goes on along the minus strand of JAVSCE010021905.1, from coordinate 19,912 downwards.
TAAATGTTGGTTCTATAAATTGTCTGAATGCTTCATGTGTCCAAAAGTCACGTGGTTGCAGCATTTATAGATTATGCCTGCCATTTTGTGATTATTTTATTACTAAAGCCCAATCCTCTCTACTCTCCCCGATCTGCACCCACATCATCACCCAGTGGGAAGATGCTCATCTAGAGGCTGCAGATTCTCTCTGTCCTACTCACTAGGTTTGAAGAACAAAAACCTTCCTGCCTGTCCCGAGCAGTGGGGTCCCTGTGACAAGGAGAGTTAGGACAGCACCCTTCACAAGTATGGTAGACTGGCCAATGACCCCTAAAAATGTCCACGTCCTAAACCTGTGAATATGTTCAGTTACACGGCAAGAGGGAATTGAGGTTGCTAATCAGCTAACTTTGGAGAGATTATCCTGGACTCTCTGGGTGGGCCCTGAATAATCACAAGGGTCCTTCGAAGTCAGAGAGGGAGGCAGGCGGGTCACGGTCTGAGAAGGAGAGACGATGATGCAGTCCACGTCAGAGAGATGTGGCAGCAGAGACTCCATGGGCCATGTAAGGAGACCAGGAGCAAAGTAATCTTAATTTTGAATGGTTCTTTAAAGAAAAAAAAGAATTGTCTTATTTTTAAATATTTACAGCCTCAGGAGGAGCAGGCATAGGGTAGCGCTGAGGAACAGAGCTGAAGTGAGCCGGCCATTCTGTGCAGCTCTGCCAGCAGCATTTTGAGGACATTATCCAATGTTTCTGATTCAGTTTGCCTATGTGTAAAATGGGGAGAAAATGGCCCTGACTGAAGTTTTAATGAGACTAAGGAGGCCAAAACTGCCCTAAGATAGCCTATCCTTATTTACATACCCTTGTTTAACAATGTCCAATTGATAAGGACCCAAGTAACAAATAGTAGTTGTAAATCCTTTAGCTTGACGTGAAACAGTTTTTCCTAGTGTTTAACAAACACCTTTTTCACTTTCGTAGTCTTATAATTTACCTAGTTGCATCACTGAAATGCCAGCTTGGCCTTGATTAGAATCGTCATGGATTTCAATAGGATTGGAGAAGGGAGGCTTCTGTGTGGGGCCAGTCAGTGTGGCTACACCCACCCCAGTCACCCATCTCCTAGTTGGGGCATCGCCCGAAGGCATGGCTCTGTAGGTTTCCACAGTGTTTGTCAGCATCTCAGCACCAGAAGAAGGAGTAGAGGGTGGAGAAAGAAGACTCACATAGGGTGTGAGGTTTTGAGAGGAGAAAACTCTATGTAGAACAAAGGACAAGGCTGGCAGAGAAAAGACAGCCTGGGTTCTCGTCCCATCCATGGGGATGATGTGCCCTGAAGCCCCAGGTCCCTCAAAGCTGTTTTAAGGAGCAAAGGAGGTCATGGGTATGGAAGACCCTTGACTAACATAAACCCGAGGCACATGTATGTGAGTGGTTGTCTGAGACTGAGCTGCTGTGACAGCACCACAGAGAGGGTGCTTATCAATAACAGGAATTCAGTTCTTACAGTTCTGGAGTCTGCAAGCCCAAGGTCAGGTTATCAGTGTGGTCGGTTCTGGTGAGGACCCTCTTCTGGGGTGCAGACTGCTGACTGCTTGATGTATCCTTGAATGGTGGAGGAGAATGAGGGACCTTTAAGGGTACTAATCCCTTCCATGAGGGCTCCACCCTCTTGACTTAATAAGCTCCCAAAGGCTCCACATCCTAAAACAGTCATGGTGGGGGTTAGGATTTCAGCATGTCAGTCTTCGGAGGGACACAGATATTAAGTCCATAGTGGTGGTCTTTTTTGGTTGCATCTTTTCTCTGTTAAAATATGTTTATAATAATCATGTTACCCCACTTGGATTTCTGCCTCACTTGTAAGATCCTGACCTATCTAAGTCTTCCCTATTTCTTGTTAGTTTCCTTCCAAACCATCTCCCCAAACCAGTACAGTTTTCTTGCCAACTCCCTCCTTCCAGTCAGTTCCACTTAATGGCATCCAGCATACACTTGGTCTTTGCACCCAAACAGAGCTGCCTCCTTCTCTCTCTCCTCTAGTTTTCATTCCAAGAGTCATCTCACTTCTCTCATTTATCCAAATCCAGGACTCACCTTCAGTGTCCCTAGGGTACCCATCACAATGAGGACCCCATAAAGGGGTGTGAATACTTATTAACTGATTAAAAAGAGGAGAGATAATGAAGACAGTTAGAGAGAGGGTACCATTTATCTTGTCAGTGATGACAATCAGCTGGTGACAGCAGCCTATTAGAAATACAAAGAAGCTTTCTGGAATTAATTCCTTTGTTCTTTTTCTTTTTAGTTTGTTTTGCATAATAATGAACACTTTAATCTGTATTTTTGTTTTTTTTGTAGGTCACTTATGCTTATTCTCTTTTCTGCACAACATGCATATGGGGTAAGTACATTAATTATCTCTGATTGCATGCATTATTTTTGTTAGACTTGTAAACAGGTCACTTCTGGGGCTCAGTTTTCATCTGTAAAATGAAGCGTTGGACTAGGGAAACTCAAAGGTTTCTTTTATATTTTACAGTCAAGACTGCTTACCATATTGCCTAGGTACTGGAGATTTCTTTATTTTACAACATAACTGTTTCTTAAAATTGTTTTCAGAGGGAACAGGAAGCAGCTGGGTCATTTCAAGATTAAATCAAGAAGTATAAGATTAAATGTGAGCATTTAACTTCAGAGAAAGATAAGCCTAGAACATTCTGTAATAAGATCTCTTTCTTCTGCTTGCTCACTAAAGAATCTAAGTTATTAAACCCAACTTCAGACATTTCTGAGAAATCACACTATGGGCTGCCTGTAACTAAGGTTGATCTTGAGACAGTGGGCTGGTTTGAATCACTCTAGTATATCCATCTGCTCATCCTCTCCAGCTTGGGTGCACCCAGTCCAATTTCTGTGATTCATGTTATCGTAGGTTTTTTCAATGCAAATCAAAATAGAAAGTTGTCTTCCATTCTCCTTTTCCTACCAGAGACAGAAAGCATCGAGAAGCCCTTGGTTCTCGCCCTGCCAGTGACTCATCCCTTCTCCTGTACAAGACTTGGTTTTCTCCTGAGTGAAGTAAAACTGATAAGACTTACCCAAATTAGTTCACACACATTGGAGCGCATCACCTAAAATAAGGAATAGAAACATTCTGAAATCCCTGTGTGTGGATTTTTTTCTGTTTCTTTTACCTGATTTTTCAAAATTTACTTTGTGTTATTTCCTTCATTTTCTATTATAAAAGTCTGCAGAGTCCTAAATTTCACTTCTTTGATTCTTATGTTCCATATGAGTGAATATAATTTCTGAACCAAAGATTGTCCTAGCATGGACCTTCCTATGACCTTGTGGTATGCAGAGTCTACAGGTCTCACAGCAAGTGTCTTTACTGTAGTTGGGATTTAAAGGTAGAGATATAAATTGATGCAATATCTGTGAAAGGCAATTTGGCATTACCCATCAGGATTTTAAATGCATATGCCTGTTAATGCAGGAATTTCCCTTTTTGGACCTTTCATACATATTTATACTGACTTGTGCATAAAGATAAATGCATAGAAAGATTAGCTGCAGGGCAGAAGAGAGATTACTAAATGTCCCTCAATAGGGGCTGATTAAACAAGTTAAAAGCACTTCAGCAGATGGCTAGCCATATGTCTTAATTCAGAATGATTTTGAAGACTTTGGATTAGGTGAAAACAGCAAGGTACAAAGAAATATACCATATGGGTAAAAATAAAACAAGACCAAAATCACCAAAAAAGTGTATGTCTGTGTGTATGTGTGTGTGCACACACACGCATGTGATCATTGTGTGAATATATTCATACATGCTCAGGCATGATTTGAAGAGTGACTGCCTCTAGGTGAGGGAAGGAGAGAGGTCTAGGTTTGGAAGAGAAAATTTCTTTCCCTTTTATACTCTTTTGCACTATTTGAATTTTTTCATCATGTGCATATGTTGTTTTCAAAAAAAATAGAGGGACAAACATAGGACAGATTATTAATTGAAAAATCAAAAAATTATTTTCTTAAACTTTCTATGCAATGAGTAGTTGTTTAAAAATATCTGATATAAACCAGATAGTGACTTTTTCTTTTTTCCTCCTTGAAGAAAAATAACATTGGTTTTTGAGAATGTCAGTGTATTCCCAGCATTATGGTTTACACTTTGAATATTGACTTGTCTGTGACATTTTCTTAATCTTTTTTAAATGCATTTATATAATCTATTTTTGAGGTGCAGCTTCTTCCTCTATAAATGCTTGCTCTTATAAAGCGATGTTTACGGGGATATGTTTAGTATGGAAGCACTTTGTGGAGATTGAAATCATCTCTTGCTTTTTTCTTTTATTAGCACCAGACAAAGATTATGTGACTATTCCTGTTTCTTTATTAGAATCTGCTGATGTATTTTAAACTGATTATTCGCTAAAATGTAATTTTGTTACAAACATTTCAATGATGCTTAGCATAATTAGGTAAACACACACACACACACACTAAAATAACAAACTTGCCTTTATTATCAAGCCATCTAATCAACTGACCTTTTTTCTCTTGTTGTTTTGATATTTCTCTGAACACAGTCATGAACCGGACCTTAAATGAACCTAAGTGTTCAGACTACTTATTTTAAGTGCTTTCATGCTATCCCAACCTGGCCCTGAGCTTTTAATGTTTTTAACCTTATCAGGGTTTTGAACTTAATGTTTCTGCATTCATAGATAACAATGTTACTCAAAACTATGGAGGCATGTATTTCTGAAACTTCAGATACATTTTTTTAACTTAATTCTTGACAAGTTTCAAGTTCTTATATACTTTGAATGACTAATATGAGTTTTACTTACAATGATGTCTTTAAAATTTTTAAATTAATGCTTAATCTAAAGATATTTTCTTTTGGATTGTGTCTCAGCATATTATTCCAGAAAAGAAGAGGCCTGAACTGTGTACTTGAAAAGAAAGATACATGTTCATATTCACATTCATATACACATATTTATACATACACGTGTGCATATTCATATATATATATGTATTCACACATACTCACATACATAAGTATATATGTATGTATATATATCTTCCATCAAACCTATAAATATTAGTTCAACAATTTTATAATTTCCCCATTGTACTTTGGTCTAAAGGTTTAAGCCTATGGCTATGAGTTTAAAAAGAGCTATTATGGAAATGTGCAGTTAATACATGAATGTTGTGGTGAGAACTGCACCAGGCTGATCGTGAACTAGACAATTTATCCCTGATGTCTTTCTGGCATTCCTATCCCCACTCTCACCTCTGAGCCCCTTGAGCTGCTTTTCCTGCCACTTCTAGCCCTTGGCCCCAGGCTGTGAATGAAAGGTTGGGTGTTTCCGTTTGCAGGTGCGGCTTGGTGGCTGTTATTAAGGCACCTCCTTATGGAAGCAGCTACTCTGGGATTATCCTTTTGTACTGAAGTGACTGATGGCTCTGGAAATAGGAGGGTTTGGAGAACAAGGGGTGGATTCTTTCCAAAGGGCACCTGGGTGTGTGTTTGGAGGAAGCCTTGAAGTTAAGAAAGTACATGAGCATGGAATAACTCTCTCAAGAGAGTGTTGAAGAAAATTTGGCTGAAATTGGGGAAAAGGCCCAAATTATTCAAGGTCAGGAAATTTCTGGTTCAAAGACACATTTGTGTATTGGCATATCAGCAAATTGTAGGAAGAACGATTTTAATGGGAAGCCCAAGGGTGCAACTAGAGCACTGACCCAGGACAGACTCAGTGAGCATGGAGGTGAACCAAGAGGGTTCTGAAAAACAGCCATACTTATAGTGTAGACACCACTGTGCACTTATGATTTTCCTAACTATGTAGTTTACACCTGTAAGATTGTTCACAACTTAGTAAATATATTGCCAGGAGAGAGAAATTGTAGAAGATTCTGGCGAAAAGCAAAGTAGCTTCAGAAGGGGGCTTTTAAAAAAGAAATGTTTATCCTAGCTCACATAAACTCTTTATTATCAAGCCACGGTGTAACTTTTTCTGCCTTTTTATATATCAGTATTAGTGTTTTCCTTTCACAGATTCAAAGGTAAACGTATACTGTGGGATTGTCATGAGTCAGGCAAACCAAGAGTGCTTGTTATGCTGTATATGTCACGAACCAGCCAACTGATGAATTCTGGTATACTAAATCAGATGCCTCACTTTCCAGAGCGGAAAGAAGTTGCCTGGTCCTTGTGGAGGAAGAGATTGCTCAGTCTGTCCGTGCTTTCCTGAAAAAGGGTCTCGGGTAAGTGAAGTAAAAATCAACACGGGTAGTTGGAGGGGGAAATCTAATCTCATCAAAGGACATAAAGTTTCAGTTATGCAAGATGAATAAACTCTAGAGGTCTACTGTACAACATTCTACCTGTACAATGTATAAACATATGGTTCACTTAAAAATTTGTTGAGAGGGGTAGATCTCATATTAAGTATTCTTGCCATAATAAAAATCGTAAAAAATGCAGCACGGACACCATAATGTATTTTGCGCCATTGTGAATACTCAGCATTAAGTCCAATTCTTAGTGTGTTCTGGTAGTCAGCAATGTTGACATCTTTTACACTCAAAGTTCTGTGCATTCTACTAAGCAGTCCCAATTATATTAGGCTACGTATCAGGCTTAGAAGACCATCTGGGAAGATAAAGATTCAGTCGTTGTTCTATACATGCTAGTCTTATGAATTGCCTTATGCCAAAGGGTCCTGGTGGCAAATGGCTCATACGGGGTTGCCATCTTGGTATTCATGTTGCGTATCAGCATTTTAAAGGCTCTGAGAAGCACTGCAGTAAGTTTTTTTTAAGCCTGTTGACTTTGTTTAAAATAGTGTTTCCAGACATTTGACTGTGAGTCTCTTTTTTCTGGACAACACCTACTGAAATCTTGTGGAAAGTGTTCTTTAACCAGAGCAATTTCTGCATTTATTGAATGCTTCTTATGTGCCAGTCTCTGTTCTGTGTGCTCAGAAATCCTTTAGCCCACTGACACTTCCCAAAAACTTTCCTTGTCTTCTTGTGCCAATTTTGCAATGCAGAAGACCAAAGCTCAGAGGGGTTTCATGTCTTGCTCAAGTCCACCCAGCACGGTGCTCTTGATGACGACCCAGATTCTCTCTCCTGTAGTGCATCTCTTGGTTACTGTGGATTGGGTCTCTTGGACATGGGTGCCCGTCTCCCTTATATTCTAACAGCAGCAGTTGGCATCCCACTGACTCCTTTGTTCTGGAATATTAGATAAAAAATTCTTTTGATTAAAAATACTGCCACAATTTTATAAGAAAAGAGTATGTTTTAGAAACTTCAGACAATTTTTGAGTCAGAACAATGATTCTGTTGAAATGTGTCCAGATTAATCCCACCAGCCTGTGAATGATGCTCAGAAAGAACAGTTTAGGGAAGAGCAGTCTGTAAGGGCCTGTGGAGTTACCTTCATGGGAGAAGGGACCATAAATTTCCCCCACAACTCTACTTTTTCTTCACATAGTAGGTGTGTATTACATAAGAGCGTCCTTTGTCAAGCTCTTTTCCTGTAAGCAGCTACCCTATTGAGCTTAAGTTATGGCAAATTTCCTTTTGCTGAACTGCTTTGTTTCTTCAATATTTCAATAATTTTGGTGATCAGAATCTATCTTGAGCTTTCTCAAGCCACTTTCATCATACAATTTATAAACAAAAGTCCAAGCTTCCAGCTATAGAATAAATAAATCCTGGGGAGGAATGTATAGCATGGTGACTACAGTTAGTAATACTGCACTCCATGTTTGAAAGATGCTAGGAGAGTAGATCTTATAAGGGCTTACCACAAGAAAAAAAAAGGGGGGGGGCAACTGTGTGTGGTGATGAATGTTAACCAGACTTACGGTGGTGGTGATGCTACAAATATGCACAGGTCAAGTCACTATGTTGTACACCTGAAATTACTATGTTATATGTCAGTTACATCCCAATAAAATTCTTAAAAAGCAAGGGCCCTAAAAACTAGCTCCTCTAAACAGTGCTTTAGCTTTTCCCATGTGTATGTACACGTTATTCAGGGAAAAAATAAAACACCTGTTTTTTGTGTGAGGTTATTTATATAAACATACCAAGACTGTGTACATGAAAAAAGAGAAGAAATCAGGGCCTCAGAATTTTTAAGACCCTCTGAGCTTGAGAACCAAGAAAAATGGATGGATCAGCTTTGTGGCAGGAAGGGAACAGCGTCTCAACAGAACAGAAAGGAGCAGTTGCTTTGCTAAACCAGCTTGGCCCTCCGGTGGGAATGAGCCTGAGAGGGCCTCGGGTGATAGGCAGAGACAGCTCTTGGTCGGCACACCTGGGTGAGGAGCGGGCGGCTGGTGTCCAGTGGGTCACAGGCCAGGATTGCTGCTCAGCAGCCCGCAGTGCTCAGGACGGCCCCCCACCCAACACTTACCATCCCCGACGCAAGAGTGCTGACGCTTCTCAGTCTCTAACCCTGCAACAGCTCTGTGAGGCCAACATGCTAGTATTTCCAGCTGTCAGTGCAAGGAGCCTGAATTTCCAAGTTTAAATAATTTGCTAGGATGTGGAAGAGGCAGGAACCATACCCGGTATGTGGCTTCCATCCCAGCCTTTACCCGTTGACCACGAGGAGACGATGACACTAAGGTTCAAACACGAAGCTGTAGCCGTAACTTTGTGAACTTGGGCGGCACCGGTGTCCGCTCTAGCCTTGGTTTCCTTTCGTTCACACCATCGTCCTTTCTCTGTCTCCTTGGGCTGTTCAACAGCTGTGAGCAATTGCGGAAGGACAGGGTGCCCGTTGCACCCCGCGGCACAGTCTTCAGGGCTGTGGGTACCGGGGCCACACAGAGACGGCTGCACTCTGCTGTCCGGGTCCCTGCCTCTGGGTGGTCAGGGAGAGCTGTGCGAGAACACCGCTCAACCTCTGCCCTTCCTCAGACGGATGGGTCCCGTGAAAGGGGAAGCAAGTTGCTGGTGACGTTTTCCAGCTGGGGATTTGGGAGCGTGGCAAGTGCCTAGCTGGGAGGCGATGTGGAAGGCAGGACTTCCCCGGTCCTCAGCAGCGGCCAGCTCGTGCTCGCGTACCATCTCCTGAACTGCAGGGGCTGCTCAAGGTGGACTGTAAAAATAGGAATATGCCAAATTCCAGAGGGTTGAGGATCTGTCTGAGGAGGCACAGCCCATTAGCACCATAGCCAGGCATTCCTAAGGAGGAAGTTATTTCTTTCGTAGGGGTTGATGCCTGAATGAGTAGTTTGCCTAGTCCCAAATCAAAACTGCTGTGTCTGGAGCAATTGCTGGGTGGCTGGGGAGAGCTGTGTGGTCCTGATGAGTGGAATGATTGAGGGGAGGGTTTCGACCGGAGACTGAAACTAGAATTTTCAGTGGAGCTGGGATGGATGTAAGGCAGGGAACCAAGGTGAGCTCCTTCAGTGCTGATAGGATGCATTTCAGCCTCACCTATGCACCCTGGAGGCCCACGCCCAGCTTACCCTTGTTTGCCCCTCAGTAACCACTATTACTTCTCCTGGATCCTAACTACCTGCAGGAGTCAAGCTGCTCACTCTCCCCTGAGCATGGCCAGAGTATTCCCACTCCCTACCCTTTCCTGGAATGCCTTCCCTCTGCCACTCTGCCTCCGTCTTTCCTGCCCTCCCCGAAGGAGCTCAGCGGGGACGCCACCATCACAACGCCCCCTGCCCCTCCCAGCTGGTGCTGAGGCTCTCCAGTGGGGACCGGGGTCCATTTCCTTGTGCTTTTCATGCCCTGGCCTGTAGCACTGTGTGGGTCTGCGTGTGGATGTGCCTAATCCTCTTGATTAGACTGGGAACACATGCTTCTTAAAGGTGGTGCTTCAGACACATGTAAAATGTTTATGCTGGCTCCTGGCTCACAGTGGATGTTCTAGAAATACAAGCTGCCTAGTTTTGTTTCTTGAGAACTGGTCCATTTCCTGTACTTTAAGATGATCGTAGTCGGTGGTACATAATAGGCAGTTAATACACATAAGTCAATACTTCAGCCTGGACAGGGTTTGGGAGTCCAGGCCAGCATGCAGCATGCGTGTGGGGACACCTGCCATACCCAAGAGAAGCGGGGGATAGAATTAGCAGGGAGTCTCTCCTCCCAGTCTCCCCCCACCCCACAGCATTTTAAACCTATTATTCCATGAGTAATCTCACCTATTCAAATTCCCCTGTGAATTTCAGGAGGCAGGGCTGGAAATAAGTACTTTGAGCAGCAGAAACACCTGATGGTCGCCAAGCCTGGACCTCCTAGGGATTCAGTAGCATCCTGGAAAGAGCTCTGGTCTGAGGGTAGGAGATGCGAGCTTACCCCTGTGGGTTCAGAGCCCTTACTTCAGAAATAAGGGTTTGTACTAGAGGGTTGGTTCTGTCCCTCCCAGCCCCTCAAGCCTATGGTTCTGTGATATGGGGCATGGATTTTCACGTATGACTGCTATTTCACTGGTTCCCACACTATTTGGTGACTATGCCCTAACATTTCCCTAAACCTCATTATAGTTCCTCTTTAAGGACATGAATGAAATGGCATCAGGCAGGATTTTAAGTTATTCTTTATCAGTTTCAAGGGAGGACTCTTCATGTTTTTGATGGCTGTCTCCTTACAGAGAATTATGTGTCTTTATAGATTAGGATGGGATTTCTTAGAAGTTCTGCCTTAGTAACTAGCATGCTAATAATAAAGATACCTTCTATCATTTTTTTCCAGAATAAAATATATCCATATTGTTTTCTGTGCAAGGGAATCTGGCAGCTGTTAAACTAATAGAACTTTATAATTTGGTGTTTTTATATAAGGAAGTCAAATGGCTTTAAAACTCAAGACCTGTCTTGTGATTATTATTATTTTTGCTTTGAAAACTATGATAGCAAATCAGTCTTTTCTTTAGGAACTTTAAATCACTAGAAAATGTACAAGTATTTTTCTTGCAGTCTCAGTCCCTTACCACGCCTAAGAGCCTTACATTCCATGATAAAGTGGAATTTACTTGGGACATTTTACTTATTGGAATTTTTCATATCATTAAATTATTAGCACACAAAGTTCTAGAACTCAGATCACTCACACAGCTGAGTTTTGGTATACTCAGTGCCTGTAAACTGATCAATGGTTCAGAGCAATTATTTTTATGTCCCAAAGTTCGTATAAATCAATTACATTATATTTTGGTGGAGGAACATTCCAGTGATAACTGAGAAGTTGGTGAATTTGGTCTGTCACCAACCCCTTAGCTTTTTGGTTCTGCTTTCTTTTTCTTGCTTTGTATTTCTTGGCCAAGAATTGACTCCGTAGCTCCTTCTGTCTCTGTTGGAGAATTCTCTGACAGGTGAGCCCTGCCTGAGGTAACAGCCTCAGGTGCCATCAGGGGCAGCAAATGACCTGAGAGAGGGGATGAGACCTCAGCCTTGGGGACAGTGGGGGGTTGGACAGTGTATTTTTCATGTAAGGCATCAGGTTTCAGAATTTTAAAACAACAAATGATAAACATTTGCTGGTAGAATTCAGCCCACCAGCTGCCAGTTTACAACTTTGGCTTAGCTTATTGAAATGTTCCCCCTGCCAGGATTTTTGAAGAATGAAAAACTTGCAGAAGTTAAAAGAATCAATCTTCAGGTGTCGTGTTTCTTAGGTAGGCGTTTGAGGAAGTGTTTCTGAACAGGGTGTGGGAGGCTTACAGGCAGAGGGAGGATACACACCCATCATTTTATACTTTGTGTCCTATTAATAATCATAGTGGTGGAAATATCAATAGGAGCTGATATCTGGATACAAGAATAACTCAAACCAGCTAAGAGGCTTTCCATGTGCTGACAAATCTCTCTTTTTAAATCTAGCGTTTGTGCTTGAGAAAGAAGGCGAGAAAACAAATTTATATTTGCTGCTATGTGTAGGACACATTATTTTCTAAACAGGCCGTGGGTATAAAACCTTACCTGGGACTCCTAGTTGCAGTTGGGGCTGAAGATAGCTTTTGGCATTTCTGCACTAATCAGTCACCTCATTAAACTGCCAGCGATTTACAGCGGAGCCTGTGGCCTCCTCATGCGCAGTTCAATTCCATAGCAACACCAACTGCTGAGCTCTGCGACCCAGTGTGAACCGAAGCCAGAAGGACGCAGAGCTCAGCAGATGTGGGACTGTGCTGACCTCGAGCGGATCAAGGTCATTACCAATGTGGAGGCCGCCTTGTTGGTGAAAAATAAGAGCTAATACAGGTGCATCCCGAAGCAGGATGTATTCCATATAGGAAAATGGGAACAGTATTTGTGACGCCTAGCACACCTCTCTAGTGCAAGGGCGCCATCTAACTAAATTAGTTAAAATTTACAAAGGTTTTAGGAAAGAAAAGTGTATTTCTTCTTTCAAATGCCATTTTCAATAAGTTACCAATAAATCCGTAAGGAAACAGTTATGTCTCTGAGGTGCTAATGTTTTCACTCTTCTGTCATACAGTCTGCAATCCCTTCAGCAAATAGGTATTCATTCACTCCATTCACTCAGCAAAGAGCAATGAGTATTCTCCATGTGCCAGGCATCTGATGAGGCCACGTGGCCTCGGTGATAGAGAACAAAGTCCCTGGTGCTTGGAGCCCCCTGGAGAGAGAGCGATGCATCTTCCAGCCATGATTTCTGGGTGCCTGAGGAGTGCCAGGCATTATTCTAGGTGCTTAGAGTGCATCAGGAAAGCGGACAGATGGAGATCTCTCTTGCTCTCTCCCTGGTGGGTAATCTGGTGCCCTAACTTGGTTTTGCACAGGAGCCTGTGTGTGGGGTGGGGTGGGCAGGGTGGAGGGAGTGGGGACTGACGCTTCAGCGGGGGCCCGGTACAATCCCAGGTCACCCAGCTATGGAGTGGAGGAAGCATGCCGTGTTGGTGCCCAGAGCTGCCGTAACAAATCTCCATATACTCGGTAGCTTAAAACAACAGGAACTTATTTTCTCACAAGTTCTAGAAGCCAGAAGTCCACCACACCCCCTCTAGAGGCAAAGGAGAGAACCAGTTCTCTGTCTCTTCCAGCTTCTGGTAGCTGCTGGCTTTCCTCGGCTTGTGGCTACATCTCTGCAGTCTGCCTCCATCTCACGCCACCTTCTCCTCGGTGTGTCTGTGTCAAATGTTCCTCAGAGTCCCTTTCTAAGGACACATGTAATGGCATGTAGCATCCACCGGGATAACCCAGGAAAGCACCTCCTCTTAAGAGTCTTAACTTTATCACCTTTTTGGCCACCTAAGATGATATCCGCAAGTCAACAGACAAGCTGGCATGTCTGAGGACTGAAATGTGGCCAGAAAGGTTTGACCAAAGTAGGTGAGGGAGCAGATGCTGTGAGATGCATTGAAAAAGCAGGTACAGGTTACTGTGTATAATGAGGAAGATTTTGGAAGAGTGGAAACAGGTCGAATTTATGTCCTAAGAGGATCCTTCTGGCTGCTGTTTGGAGAGCACAGGGGAGTGCGGTATTAGGGAAGCCCTGTTAGGAGGTGGCCGTAGTTGCCCAGGTGGGAGGTCATGGTGCCTTAGCAGGGGCAAGTGTGTGGGTGAGGGCAGTGGAGGGGTGTCGGGAGCACTTGGGAGGCAGAACTGATAGAACGGGTTGGCGACTCCACATAGGACGGTGGGGGAGGTGGTTAGAGGCGCCTGGGAACCCCAGGTGAGGGGCGAGCAGCGGAGCAGTGGTGTGCAGCCCAGCAGAGGGGCACGTCTGGGGAAGATCATGAGTCCACAAGTCCTGTTTGGAATTGAAGAGCTTGCAGTCAGTGGGATATATGGGAGATATACCCTAGTGGGGATCACTAGGGAGAGAAGTGGTAGGACTCTTCAGTGTTGGGTGTGACTGACCCCGTGCAAATGGTCAAGTCTTCCCAAGAGAAGATGAGACATGGCAAGAGGCCAGCACAGCTCTACGGAGCTGCAGAGGGGACCCCCGACCTTGAAAGTGAATCAGCACAGAAGACCCAGATGGGAGAGCCGTTGGAGAGGGCTGGGGCAGGGAGGCCAGGAGAACAGGGCGGGGGGGAGGGAGGAGGGCGAGTTGGCTGATCCTCCTCCTCAGGCGGCCCCGCCAGGGGCTCTAACCCTGGCTGGTTCAGTCCCCAGGCAGGTGTGCGATGTTTGTCTGACAGTACGCCAGTTTTGAAAATGGGAAAGCCTGGTTCTTCAATGACCTGGGTCAAGAGGGGACCTTCTTTGTTGTCCAGCAGCACCGCTCTGTCTACTGGTTCTCAGGGCAGGTTCCTTCCGCGGCACACTGCTGCCTGTTGAGAACACAGCGGAAAATCCTGAGTCAGCGTTGCTCCAGGCCAAAATGACCAGTTTATCCCCTCCTTAGCAAGTACTGTGAACTTAAAGCACAAGAAAATACTCGGCCAGTCTCTTTGGACTGTCTACCCTTTGAGTAACACCTTGTTATTTATTTTTATAACCCTTTCTGATTTTCAACAGTTTTTTCCTCTATAATAAGGGAGGACCCTGGAGGCACGGGCTATAGGATTTACGCAGCACACAGGCCCCTTTCAAGGGTTTGAATGGTGTTACAGTGTCACCTAGTGGCTTAATCATTGAAGTACAATCAAGCATTAAAAAAGCTGGAGGGTTGTTGGCGGACTGCTTTGTTGATTTTCATTACAAAAGTCTTCGTTGCTTCATCGTATTTGTTTACAATTTATACGTGCAAGGCAGTGGAGAAGGGACTTGGATGGTAATAAAAACAATTCCTGGTCTCAAAAGCTGACTAGAAGTCATCACCCCAAGCAGATTTTAAAGCAGCATGCGTCAAAGAAATAATGAAAAACAGGGGATGTGCCTGTCTGTTTAGGCATTAATTGTTTTAGGGTGGACATGGGGGTCTGTATGAGGGTGAGATTGATAAGCACTCAGGTAGAAAGGAAAGCAGCAACTTTTATGTGGAGGAGCTGGGTTCGAATCTTTGCTACCCCAGGTGAGGGCCGAGTGGCCTCAGGTCATTTGTTTGTGTCTCTGAGCCTCAGCTTCCTCCTGTGGCAATGAAAAAATAGGTACAGGATGTCTTTCTGCTTTATGGGAGCAGAGATTCCATGAGAAGTCTGTGTGGTGTTGTGTCAGGGGCTAGAATGAAAGGCGCATGGTTAGGAATTAAATTCCTTAATTTTTTTTAAAGATACAAAACTCCTAGATTATCTAATGATTCTCTAGTTACAGAAATGTCTTTTACAGGCTTGTTATTTATGCCTGTTCACCCTGAAGTTAATTCTACTATAGCCCTATATTAATAAGCTCAAATGCTCACTTGTAAACATAGTTTCTTTTTACTGATCCCTTCTTTTATTTGAAATAAGTTTATTGGAAAATTGTATTATTCTCTATATTACTGTAGATAAATTATTTACTCAGATGGGGTGAACTAACAATGACTTTTTCAAAGACTGGTATTTGGGAAATTTTGGAAAGTGTTCTGCCAGGTTTAATGTTGTTATATATCCTAGTGTATTTAAAAAAAAAACTTTATCCTATAATAAAATACCTATTAATATGAAAAAACAGTGCTAAATATAAAATGCACTACAAAGTGTTCCCCAGTGGCTGTAAAAAAGTAGACATTTAGTGTTTTAATGTTGACTCTTCCACCTGCAAAGGAGGGGTTGTGTTCGCCCTTTAATAAGGTTGAAATGAAGGCATAGCTCTGCCTGTTATTCTACCTCAATAACAAAAAGACACCGACATTGCTGGGTTCAGGGCCATTGCTCAGGGGTGGGTTGTGCTCACCTGGGTATGGCATCGTACCAGGTTTGACTAACCACTGTCAACCAATGTTCTGGAAGCGGCAGTTCAGAGCCAAGAGTCCCTTGAAGGGGTGGCGGTGGGGGTGGGTGAGGGTCTGACCGTATTATTGTATTAAGTATTTATTGTCTCTGCCTTTCTCACCTCCATGACTTTGGGCATCTAGGCCCTGCCCTCCGGGAGCTCATGGTGGGGGGCGGTATGGAGTTCAGGGATGAGGCGATGATCGCTGTAGGAGGTGAGAGGTGTTCACAGCAGCGACTTGGAGAGATCACGGGTTCTGAAGGGCTTGTGGGGAGCGCCAGAGCTAGGGAGCCTCTCCATGACAGCCTGAGAGATGACTTGTTCAGAAATGGCAAGGAAGTCAGTTTGACAGATCAGGGGCTGGGGATGAGGGAAGAGAGGCGAATGAAGTTAATAGTGCAAATAACCATTCCTTGTTTTATTTCATTTTCAAAATGTTTTAGATGCCATTTTCTCAAATCAGGACCCATTTCCATACTGAATGGAGTTTTATCATTCTTATTGCTGTGTTAAACATTTCCACTCCTTTATTTTTTATCTCCAAAGTTCCATCAGCTCACTGACGTTGCGTGTCTAAAATGAAATACATTAGAAATTTCTAGCCACTTAATTGGCTGTCTCTTTCTCAGTTACCCTTTCATGTTCAAGGGCGCATTTTGTTGTTTCTAAACAACATATTTTTTGTGAAGTACAGAATTCACGAAAGATAATCGAGGATTTTTTTGTATAAATTGTATGTAAGAAGATAATTCTCAAATTTAATTTTATTTTCACAGCCTTATATTTAGGAAAAATGTGAGCTTATTTGGTAATATTAATTAAATAAGGAAAAAAAGTCCGCTGAAGTCGTTATTTATTCTTACTTTTAGATTGTTGTTTAGAATTTGTGCAAGATCTGGAGTAAATTGATAGGCCCTCAAAATACCTCCAAATGTTTTGTGCCCACATAATTTTATTTTATATTTTATTGTTGTCCTTTTTGTAATGCATATTTTCCTTGAAAATTCTGAGCTTTTAGTATTTTTATGGCTACTAAATAAATAGTAGTTATTATGATGACAAAAAAAGATGAAGAGAAGGGAAAGTACAGAGTACGATTTTGATTTGTGAAATTTAGGCAGATGATGTATGTTGTTAATAATTTTTGTTGAGTCAAAGACTTAATGGTAAAAGAGAAATGATGGTTCACTTTGTTATAAAAGTCACATTTGCTGATGGGAAAATGGTCACAAAACAGAACGTAACGTGACCTTGGTTTCCATGTTCACTCCTGAGACATGACAACATGCCATTTCTTATATATCCTCCAGAAACACTCCTTTATAAATATATTGAGAGAAAATGTGCATTTGTTTCCCTACACGTGGGACCCTATGGCATATAGCTTGTTTTTTTTTCCCATTTAACATGAACTATTTTTGATCATAATAATATATAACAACCACAGCTAGCCTTAGTGTGCTAGGCACTATGCTAAATGCTTTATATACAGTATTCTTTTTATGTGCATCAGCCATTGACAGATAAGGAAGCTGAGGAGCTGAGAGGTTAAGAAAGAAGCCCAAGGTCACACAGCTGGTAAGTGTGAGCCTGGGCTTCAAACACGGGGCTGACTGCAGAGCTGGGACGTCCAGTCACTATTTTTCCCCATGAACATCATGCGGATGGGCTGTGCCAGCTCAGAGAGACCACTTTGCTCACTTTAATGTCCAGGTCCTATGCCTGGGCCTCCAGCCTGCCACTTCAGGGCTTGTGCTCTGGGGGGGACGGGGGTGGTCTCCAGATGCCAGTATCCACATCTATTTGAGGGCTTTTTCAAAGCCCGGAAGCCCACACGGCAGCAGGCCCTCCCACCCACCACCGCTGAGTGGCCCTCCACCAAGGAGGTGAACTCCCAGCTCCCTCACTCTGGAGGGATGACGCTGATGCCGGAATTCCACCTTGCCTCCCAGGACTCCCTCTCTGGGTCAAGCTCCAGTTACTCCTGGTGGCAACTGGCTGGATAGCCCCCCCTCCTCCGTGTCACATCCCTGCCTCCTTACCCCATCTCCTCTGACTGTCAACAAACCACTTGCATTGACTCTTGTCCTCCCCTTTGCCTCTGGGGTACCCAGTCTAAGGCAGGCTGTGTGCTGCCCTACTGTGCGGAAGGTATCCTGATCTGCTCAGTCAATTGTCCTTTGGGCAGATTTTTCTGAGACTGCCCCTTTTGCTTACCCCACCCTCACTCTGGGAGGGGAGTTTTGGGTTATATTTAATTCTCACCAGAATGGTCACGGCTTGGAGAAGTGTGATTTTTACTGTGTTAGAGAGTGTATGATGTATTTTGGGTGAAGTTTGGGTCAAATTCTCCTCCATGTCGGAGCCAGCTGGTCTGGATGTTCTGCTCTCTACATTCTCATTCCCACACCCCTCAGAACAGCTTGCACGGAAGGTGGAGAATGTAACCAGCCCGCTGAAGGTAAACAGCAGCCGGTTAAAGCCCCACCCTCTCTCCCTGTACCTGGCTGGCTACCTTCTGCAACAAGATCTCCGGCGTCAGCGAAAGCCTTGTCATAAACTTCACATTATAAAGCTTCTCTTTGCCAAATGTAAAGGGATTCTCTTAAGATTGCAAAGTGAGTTACTTAAAAAAACATATGATTCTAAGAAACTCTCTGTCCATATCAAATTATAAACAGAGATGGAATGCTGGGGCTAGAGGCACCATTTAGAAACCCTCATTATAGATTTTCAGGTCATTCAAGTGGCCTCATTACTCCCATACAATGATTATTTTATAAAAAGTAAGTAAGTTTGAATATATTAAATCAGTTTACATGTCATAAAGATTATGTTCGTAGAATTGCTTTTTTTAAAGTTCAAAAACCACTTTCCTAACCGTAAGAGCCCAGGTAGAGTGTGTCTGAAGCACATGGGTGGTCAGGCTGGACCACCGAGCCTGTGAGCATAGCCACTGCGGGTCCATCCGTCCTTTATTCATTCAAAAGGAATTTCCTAAGCCAAAGGCTGTGGTAGATGGTAGACGGAAGATGTAACTGCGGAGCAGATATCTCTGCCATCATAGTGCTAATATCTAATTGGAGAGGCAAACAATAAACTGATGAGCAAATAATGAAAAAATATGAAATGCTAAGATGCTAAGGTGAAATGGGTGGGATGTCCTGAGTGAGACTAACAGGGATGGAAGTGGACTGCAGAACCTACTTCACTGGGCAGGGAGCAGGGAAGGCCCTTAAGGAGGTGGTACTCTAGCGGACATCCAGGTCGGGTGAAGATCTAGAGCAAAGAGCAGCCCAGAGGGACAGCATGTGCCACAGCCCTGCAGCCCTAGGACCAGGATGGCTGCGTGGCGGGCGAGTAGCGAGTGTGGGTCAGACCCGACACACGGTGCAAGGGACTCTGCGGCCCCAGCCTGGGAGGCCTGGAAGGTAAGGAGCCCAAGGTTTATTCTGCTTGCAGTGGGAAGACAAGGAAGGGTTTTAAAAGGCAGGGCAGTGCCGTGATTTGGTTATGTGCTGATGTCACTTGGGTTGCTGTGTGGAGAGGGGCTTGGGGAGGGTGGGAGGAAGCCGGAGAGCACTTTAGGTGCTGAGTGCGGTAGTCCCACTGACGCTGGCCTGTAGCAGGGTAGCAGCGATGAAGCCAAGGAGGGGGGTCCGCTTCAGCTCTATTTTGGAAGTGACAGGCTGGGAATTGATCATGGATTAAATATAGGTATGGTAGGAAGAATGTCAAGGGTGACGCCCAGGATTCTGGCAGGATTAAATGGGAGGTGGGGAAGGTAGATGGAAGATCAGATGTGGGGGGAAGCCTGAGTTCTATTTTGGATTTTTTTTTGTAAGTTGGAGGTGCCATTGTATCAGTGTCAAGGAGGCAGCTGGATGTGATTATTCAGTTAAAGAAGTCTGTGCACAGACCTATAAAATGTGGGTATTAGAATCCATGGCATTTAACATTTTAGTCCTGGAGGGAGGCAGGGAGAGTGGCAAGAGTGCTGGGTGCCTGGGACGGAGAAGGGAGCAACACCCTGGGGCTCCGAGGGAGCCTGCTGCTCAGAGCCTGACCTTCCTTACTCCAGAACAGAACGAG
>JAVSCE010021903.1:0-22498 GCA_032199065.1 Smutsia gigantea | reverse complement strand
TGATTAATTAGGAGAATGTTGTTAAGTCTCCATGTATTTGTGAGCCTTTTTGATTTCTTTCTAAAATTTATTTCTAGTTTTATACCTTGGTGATCTGAGAAGTTGGTTGCTAGGATTTCAATATTTTTGAAATTACTGAGGTTCTTTTTGTGGCCTAGTATGTGGTCTATTCTGGAAAATGTTCCATGTGCACTTGAGAAGAATGTGTATCCTGTTGCTTTTGGGTGTAAAGTTCTGTAGATGTCTGTTAGGTCCATCTGTTCTAGTGTGTTGTTCAGTGCCTCTGTGTCTTTACTTATTTTCTGTCTGATTGATCTGTCCTCTGGAGTGTGTGGTGTGTTGAAGTCCCCTAAGATGAATGCATTGTTGTCTATTTCCTCCTTTAATTCTGTTAGTATTTCTCGCACATATGCTGGCGCTCCTGTGTTGGGTGCATATATATTTATAATGGTTATATCTTCTTGTTGGACTGACCCCTTTATCATTATGTAATGTCCTTCTTTATCTTTTGCTACTTTCTTCGTTTTGAAGTCTATTTTGTCTGATACAAGGTACTGCAACACCTGCTTTTTTCTCTTTGTTGTTTGCATGAAATATCTTTTTCCATCCCTTCACTTTTAGTCTGTGTATATCTTTGGATTTGAGGTGAGTTTCTTGTGGGCAGCATATAGATGGGTCTTGCTTTTTTATCCATTCTGTTACTCTGTGTCTTTTGATTGGTGCATTCAGTCCATTTACATTTAGGGTGATTATTGATAGGTATGTACTTATTGCCATTGCTGGCTTTAGATTCGTGGTTACCAAGGGTTCAAGGGTTGCTTCTTTACTATCTAACAATCTAACTTAACTTTCTTGTTAAGTTATTGTAAACACAGTCTGATGTTTCTTTCTTTCTCTCCCTTCTTATTCCTCCTCCTCCATTCTTTCTATAATAGGTGTTTTATTCTTTGCCTTTAGTTAGTATTTGGATGGTCTGCTTTCTTTGCTATGATTTTTTTTTTCTCTGGTGACATCTTTTTAGCCTTAGGTGTGCTTCCATCTAGAGCAGTCCATTTAAGATATCCTGTAGTGGTGGTTTATGAGAGGCAAATTCTCTCAACTTTCGTTTATCTGGAAATTGTTTAATCCCTCCATCATATTTAAGTGATAATCGTGCTGGATACAATATTCTTGGTTCGAGGCCCTTCTGTTTCATAACGTTAAATATATCATGCCATTCTCTTCTGGCCTGTAAGGTTTCTGTTGAGAAGTCTGATGATAGTCTGATGGGTTTTCCTTTGTAGGTGATCTTTTTTCTCTCTCTAGCTGCCTTTAATACCCTGTCTTTATCTTTGATCTTTGCCATCTTAATTATTATGTGTCTTGGTGTTGTCTTCCTTGGGTCCCTTGTGTTGGGAGATCTATGAGCTTCGGTGGACTGCGAGACTACTTCCTTCCCCAGCGAGGGAAAGTTTTCAGCAATTATTTCTTCAAAGACACTTTCTATCCCTTTTTCTCTCTCTTCTTCCTCTGGTACTCCTATAATGCGAATATTGTTCCGTTTGGATTGGTCACACAGTTCTCTTAATATTCTTTCATTCCTAGAAATCCTTTTATCTCTCTCTGCCTCAGCTGCTCTGTACTCCTGTTCTCTGTTTTCTATTCCATTAACAGTCTCTGCATCTCATCCATTCTGCTGTTAAGCCCGTCGATCGCTTGTCTGATTTCTGTATTGTCTTTCCTCAGTTCCCTCACTTCCTCCCTCAGCTCTTGCACATTTCTCTGTAGGTCCATCAGCATGGTAATGACTTTTATTCTAAATTCTTTTTCAGGGGGGCTGTGCATTTCCATCCCTTCAGACTCCCTCTCTGGGGTTGTGTGGTTGATTTTGGTCTGAACCATATTCCTCTGTCTTTTCATGGCTGTATAATTTGGTCACTGATAGTTGCCACGTATGTCAGCTGGGCTCTTTAAGACTTTAAAAAGAGAAGAAAAAAGGAAAAAAAAGAAAAAAAGAAAGAAAGAAAAAAAAGAAAAAAAGAAAGAAAAGAAAAAACAAAAACAAAACAAAAGAAAAAAAACAAAAAAAATGCCCACCGGACGTAGATTCTGTGGGAATGCTCTAGGTGGCACTATTGCCCCACTATTCCACAGCTGTGACTGTGCCGCTCCGCAGGGCCCTTTATCGCTCTGGCAGGGGTGGGAATGAATAGGAGGCTGTTGATCTCAGTGGGAAGTGTTAAGTATGGCTACGCTTCCTCAGTCGCCAGCTAAGGCGTCTGAAACTCCCCAGGACTCCCAGCCTGCTGGGCTGAGTGTGCTGGGGCGATCCGGCTCCTCCGCTGGGCTCCTGTCTCTTTAAGACCGCTGAAGAAAGCGCCCGCTTTTTTTTTCTTTTCCTTCCCGGGAGCCGGCTCCAAGCACCCTGGCGCGTTCCCGCTCAGATCCTGCCCCTCTGTCTCTCCAATCTCCGCTGCACTGCGCAATGTGGGTCAGCGCTCCCCGCGCAGATCACCGGGGCTGGCTACTTCGCGGGGTGTGCTTCCACTCCCCCCCGGCTCTGAATCCTCTCCTCCCGCCGGTGCGCTGGGGTGGGTGAGTGCTCGGTTCCCGCCGGGTTGCGGCTCTGTATCTTACCCGCCTCTTGGGGTGCCAAGTCCTCTCGGGTGTAGCTACACGCTGTGCGCTTTCCTGTGTATTCTCGTCTCTCTTTTAGGAATAGATGTATTTTCTGTGTTTTCGTTGATAAATATAGTGTTGGGAGGAGATTTCTGCCGCCCTGCTCACACCGCCATCTTCCCGGAAGTCAGCTTCACAGTTTATTTTTCTTTCAGTTGACCACAGGTGGCATTTCTTCAGTCCTTCTGCCTTAGCTGGGCTGTCTGGAGTGTCTTCCATGTTTGCATAGTTTTGTGGTCAGTCATGTATTTGAGCAGACTTTATTTATAGAATTTGGGGGCTACCCCTTTCTGACTCTCATATCCAGATTTCCCCTCCCACTTTCCAGCTACTGTGGTAGCCCCAGTCTCTGACTTCTGATTCTTTAACCTTTAAGACTGCCGCTTTCTATAAAAACGTTAGCTTTTCTCCCTTTTCTCATCCATACTTCTGGCACTGTTGATTGGTAGTAGCTTCAGGTGAAGAGCTATGAAACACTGGAAGCTAACCCAATGCTGTTTGTCACTTGCAGGTGTCAAGTTTCCTCCATTTTATGTCTGCTTTTGATTGTCCTCTAGTACCTTGACATACAGGCAAACCTTATTAATCACAGTTCCATATTTGGGGTTTCACTTACTTGATACTTTATTTGTAACCCCAAAGTCAATACTCACTGTGTTTTTGGAGACATGTGCAGAGCAGCAAAAAATTTGAGTCTGACACATATGCTTCCCGCTGAGGTCAGACAGGTGATGCTCTACCTTCTTATTTCATCTTTCATACAGTGGTAATGAGAGGATGAAGTTGGTAGGGGAATGGAGTAGGAAGCTTCAGCTCTGGGGTCACTTGGACACCCAATTCTGGCACTTTTTTGTGGGGCAGCCTCAAGCAAGTCACTTAACACCTCTGAACCTTGTTTTTTCTCTTTTGTAAAATAAAGAAAATAGAATTCACCAGGAAGAGGTTTTTTTGGGGATGTAAGATTATAAGCTATGTGAGGGGTGTGTGTGTGTGTGCATGTGCACAAACCCAATAATACATATGTTTCCCCTAGGAACAATGGTTCAGTATTTGCTAATTCAGTGTTCATGGCAAATCTACAGAATGTTACTGCTGTGAATAAACAAGACTCGAGTGCAGTTTATAATTGTTTTCACAAGGTAAATGGTTTGATATAAGCCACCTCCATCATTATCAGAAGGAGAATTCCACTCTCCTTTCTTTCATTTTTTTAACTGTAAAATTTTCAATAAATATTTAAAAAAATTAAAAAGTACAAGAAGAAAATATATATCCCTATTGCTGCCACCACATGGAGATAACCAATTAACATTTGGTGACTGAAATTCCATTCTTTCATCTGTACAACGTGATTCATATGTGTTTTTGTGTATATTGTTATTTTTTAATTTCAGGTGTGTTATTTGACATCTCTCAGTCTCAGTTTCTAGATCTGTGAAATAGAGGTAATAAAATTATATACTGTAGGATTTGGGGGATTAAAGATAAATGTATTTGAGGCAGTTAGAAATATGCATGGAATCTGGTAAATACTGTAGAATTATTACAATTATGTAATTCTATAAAAGTGATATTATACTATAATTGTCATTTCAAATTGAGTATACTGAGCATAATTGTATCTGTTATTGATAACTAAGTAGCATTATTATGGGTAAGGCTCTCAGTTGTTAAATTTGATGGTACCTTTGCAGCAAATAGAGTGTTTTTGGCTTTTGAGTCCTATGTTAAGTTTTTTTCAAGAGGAGCTTTTTCTGATATTTTTGTTTCTACGGTTTGAAGTTCTTTTGTTTCCCTTGATAATCTGTTACATTTTGTTTATAGCTGTCAGTATATTCTGTAGGTTTTGCT
Source organism: Smutsia gigantea (assembly GCA_032199065.1). Lineage (NCBI taxonomy): Eukaryota > Metazoa > Chordata > Mammalia > Pholidota > Manidae > Smutsia > Smutsia gigantea. The sequence continues at coordinate 17,989 of JAVSCE010021903.1, read as the reverse complement.
TATTTTCCTTTCTTATTTGCAGCTTCTAATTTGCTGTCTATGGATAAACTCTGTAACTAAATTTGTTGAGGTAACAGCTAAAATAAGAGTATAGAATAAATATGTGACTTTGTGAGCACCACTATCTGGTTTTGTTTTTATTGCATTTTAGATTAATTTAAGGGCCAGATTCTTATTTTTAAAAGTTTTATTTTATTAGAAAGTATAGTATGGTGATTTTTCCTCAAATTAAAGTAATTTGTTGGAGTAGATTATGCCAGCAGGATGAAAAAAACCTTCTCGTTAAAATTTTCATTGAGTAGGATAACTTTTTTCCTCAAAAAATTTAACATTGTAAGGCGTACCCTCAGTTTAATTGAAAGAAGTGAATAGCATGTCTTGAATATAATTTTATTTTTATTTAATCGTGTTTTGTATGTCCATCATTCTTTCTTTCTGTGGTTAAGATTTAATGAATAGTTTAAAACTTTTGTTAAGTAAAGTCTTAGGCACTGGTGCTCCTGGCCTGCCTTTCTGTGTTAGTGATGTTCATATCAGCTTTTTTAATGGTGATTTGGTGCCCCTGGTTTCTCCAGTTTACTTTCTTTTTAGCTTCTTAAACATGGTGTTGACGTGTTCATCCACAAGTCCTCTCATTGCCAGCTTTACTAGGTCTGAGTGCTACTTGGGAGAAAAAGGTAAGAGTAAGAATAGACATGGCAGTGTAGTTTGAGACAGAATGAAAATAGGAGGAAGAGTGGAGGAAGTGAAGGTGAAGCCAATCATATTGATTGATGAGTAAGAGTTGGAATTGTCCTTTAGTAATACTGAGCTTCTCTCTGGCCCTTACATCCCACCTACATCCACATCATCAGCAAATCTTGCCAAGCTGCAAACTTTTAAATACAAGTAGAGTCAGAATCTGATCATTTCTAACCCATTTGCACTGTTGCTACATTGGTCTAAACCGCAGTGATCATAGCCTGGATTATTGCCGTAGTTTTCCTGAGGTGTTCATCTTCCTCTGTCTTTCTCCACCAGCACCTAGAACGATCCTTTTAAACATAAGATCATGTTACTCCTTTGCACAAAACTCTTCAGAGGCTCTCCATCTCATCTAGGATAATATCCCATGTCCATTGCATAGTATGAAAGGCTATATATGATCTGGTTGTCTTTTACCTCTCTGATCTTATAACTACTACTGTCACCTGTTTTTACTCTGCTTCAGCCACCCTGACCACTGTTTCTTAAAAGTGCTGAGTACATTTTCTGTCTTAGGACCTTTGTACTTACTGTGTCCATGCTTGGTTATGCTTTTTCCTCAATATTTGCATGGCTATCTGCCTCACTTCTTTCATATCTCTGCTCAAATGTTATTTTATCAGGATTTCTCTGGCCTATGTAAAATAACATCTCTTCCTTACCACATCATGCTCTATCCTCCTTTACCTATTTTACTTTTCCTGATAGAGTATATTGCCACCTTACATAATTTTATTTGCATATGTATGAATGTGTTTATGTGTATACACATAATATGTAGTATATATATATGTATGTATGTATTTAATGGTTTTACCCTACTTGAAAAAGCAAAACTCTTTTGGTTCATAGTTGTATTCCCAGGGCCTAGAACTGTACTTGGCTAGATACTACATAAATATATCTTGAATGCATGATTGACTAAATTGGATGGGATGGATTAGAAACAGTTTTGTTTATAAGGGAAACCAATGGGCATATAACAGCATTTAGAACTCAGTAGAGGTGTTGAGAGTGGTTATATAGGAATGTCCTTGGGAGACAAGATGTTGGAGTCGACATGTTGGTATTGAGGATTATTTGGTGGGCTGAATAGTTGGGCAGATCATAATAACATGAAGTCAGAAGGCTTTCTGGATTGTTAGTCTCTTCTTTTATCCACCAGAGTCAATTTTTTTTCCTCTGTTTAACTTCATGCTGTATGTGTAGCTCTTTTTAAAATTTATTTTAATTTTTTGCCATGTAACAGGAGCAAGCTTTCTTTTTACCCTTTCCTGTCTCTCTCGTTTCTTGTTGGAGCCAATTTCCAGTCCTTTCCTGCTGGCTTGATTGTTGTCCCTCTAGTGGCTGGCTCTCATCTCCCTGGCTTCTTTTTTGTCAGGGAGGGCGTTATATATGTGCACTTTATCTCTGAATGCTGAGAGAGTACTTGTCAAACTGACAGAAGGGGTGACTTCTGGTTGCTACTTGACATGGAGAATGACACCTTTAAGTCTGCATTTATAGCTGTGGGCCTTCAGGAGACTTTTATCAAGTAGAAATAACAAGATAGATGAACATTTAGTATTTATGATATTAAAGTGTGTCCCTTTTATAAACTTATATTTCTCCCTCATACTGTCCATGTTAGTCTTATATCATAGATATTTTTCATAAAATAAATAAGAGAAATAGAAAATACCAAGATTTTTGAAGACTGGTATCTAATAATGAAATAGGTATATTATTCATTTATTCTGTACATCATGTCACATATTTCCCTCCTGTTTCAACACCTGCAATGGCTTCCTAATACCCACTAAAATAACAACTCTTGAAACCAGCATTTAAGGCAATTCATAATACACTTCCCAATCTACCTTTTTTATTTCTCAGCTTCCTCTCATTTTTCCAAACTCTAGTCCTCTGGCTTTCAGAGGGATCTTTGCAGCCCCTCAGGGTTTCCTTTGGAGAGGTGGGAGTCAAATTGGCAGGATTCTGTCTCTCTCCCTTCTTGGACCAGAGCCTGCCTTGAAGGTTTCATCTCCTTTGTACATTGGCTTTCTTTAAAACATGGATCTGCAACTAAAAGAATGTTTAAAAATCACTCCATTTGTCTGATCGTATGACTAGTCTGTGTGTCTAACAGTCTCTGTCTTTCAGACACACACATGTATACATACACTCCCTCAAAGTTCACTGACTCATACTGCTTTGTATCGTTCCATTTTTCTGTAGTTCCCACTTGCCAGGAATGCTAATATCACCAGTTGATCATTTATGTAGTGAGTTTTGCGAGTTACTTGGAACAGTATGACAATTTTAAACATTTTAGTTCTAAAGAACTTCCACTGAACTGGGAATTAACTATGTGATCAAAATCCAAAGGATTAATATATGTTAACCTAAAGCATCATATGCTTGATGGACAAAGACAAAGAGATACTTCTCTTAAATGTTAAGACTATCAAGTCTTTAGTTTGGGCCAGAATTTTTTCAATGAATATGTGCTTCTGAAATATTGATGAAATTTAGTAGGAGAGTGTGATTTTGACATACATTGGTTGTTTTGCTTGTAGGGTTTGTTGTGGCTCTGTATCTGTATATGAAGACAAGATAAATTATATTTTGCCTCTAAAAAACTTTTTTCTAGTTTTGTTCTAAATTTTAGAGAGCAGGGTTTTTTTAATCCAAATGCTTTTTTGCAATTCTGGTCCTTCTTCCTTAGCTCCTTGATGAAATGGTAGCTTAGAATTTCCTTTTCCTAACAATTACTAACAACTTTTTGGTAATAGTTTTAAAAATACATATTATTTTCCTCCCATCTCAGTCATAAAATATATCAAGTTCTGTAAAGGTAATAGAGATATTTTCTTTGTATTTACCTAGCAGGGAAGATGTGTATTTCATAATGAAAGTTTTTTCATTTCCATGTACTTTTAAAGCTTCAGCTTTTATGTCTTGGAAATACGATGTTAATAATGTGATAGTAATTGTTTTACATTTGACATTTTTCACTGTAGAATGTTAGTATGTAATTGTTACCTTGCAGGCTGTAAAGGATAGTTTTTTCCAGTGTATAACATTCAAAATCATTTCTCTCAGAAGACCTGTAGCTAAAACTGGTTCTCAGCTGGGGGTGCTTTTGCTTCCAGAAATCATTTTGGTAATATCTAGCAATGTTTTTGTTTGTCACATCTGAGGGAGGCACTATTGGCATCTAGGGCATAAAGGCCAGGCATGCTGGTAAACACCCTAAAGTGTACACGACAGGCCACTACAACAGAGAATTTTCTCGCTTCAAATGTCAATAGTACCAAGATGGAGAAAACCTGAGCTAAAGATAAATATCAGTCTTTCACCTTACCTAAAAAATGTTCACTTTACTTACAAAAATATTTTTATTGTCATCTTTCTACACAGGCATACAGATTTAGTTAACCATTATCATTAGTACATCTTTAGAAAAGAGCAGATGTTTAAAAAATAATTATTTTTCCTAAAAGAAAGGTATAATTGTGAATTATGTGAAATAGATTTCTTTTGTTTCTTTCTTTGCATTTGTTTTTCTGTTTCTTTTCTCATTCATTCATTCATTCATTCTTTTTGTTGTTGTTGGCTCTCTATATCCCTGGGATGAAATGAAAAATAGAAAATCTTAGTAAATATTCCTGCCAACAGTGGAACTCTAAGGCCTTGCTGTCAGCTTCAGGTGGTTCAGCTTTCCCTCAGGGTCCCCATCTAGTATCATAGGTCAGGTCCCTTTTTTCAAAGAATTGCTCTCTCCTAATGATTAATAAAGAAAATGTTAATAATTCCTCTCTCCTCACCACCTTGTCCCGCAAACACACAGTGTTACCAGTTTCTATACTTTTACATTAACAATGTTAACACCTTCTGTATTCTTCTATACCTTTCTCCATGCTCATATAAAGTACATTTAAATGCACATGTGTACACATACACACACATGCATACACACACTAGTTGGGGAATTTTTTTACATAACTTCTCTGCAATGTATATTTTTTTACTTTTACTATATAACATTCCTTGGTTAATTGGTATAGGTCTTGAGTTTTATTTTTAATACCTATATGGTATTCTATAGAATATATAGAGTGGATGTTCACTATTCTTTTGTGTGTTCAGTTGTTTCCAGGGTTTTTTCTTTTTACCACATTAAACAGTAATCCAAGCATATATATACTTTTGTGCTGATTTTTTTCTAAAAATGAAATTGATTTTATGATGTTTAGTACAGAGAAGGAATGGGGATTATCACAAATTGTTTATTTGACTTTGAACTTTTTTTGAATTTGTATTTGACCAATATTTAGTTTCAAACTGTGCAATGACTTTAATTAAACCACAAAAGATCCTGCCTCCAAACCATTTTGAAGATAAATGTCATTATTGCTCAGCCTGGCCTGCCCAGTGCCTTTTCCTTGTTTAAGGGAGGTAAGCAGCTCTTTTTAAGACACACACACAAAAAAAAGCCTGTAGGTCCAGAGAATATGGAAATAAATGCTTAGAAATCCTTTGGGTAAACATATTATTTTAAGAAATACTAGTTAAAATTTCAGAAGCAGATCGTTCAAGGAAAAAAAATGTTTCTTGTTAATTATTTTATTGATTAAGGATCATAATCCTGTCTAGAAACGTTTAACAAGCAGTCAAATTCAGAATGTGCTTTTTATTGTTGGAAATACATTTATCTGATGACCATACATCTCTCCATACTGAGTAAATATTTTAGATCATTGGTCTGCAAGGCAGAATGGTAAAAGAATAGACTGGACGCATGGATTTTAGCTGTACTCTTGTTTACGTGATGTACAAATATGATTTTATCTCCTGGGATCTCCTTACCTTTCCTTATTGGAAACTTGGTTGTTTCCAGAGTTTTTCAATTGTAAATGTGTGATTTATTATCTTGCATATTCTTTTAAAGAAATAATACTTAGACATTTATTTAGTAACATTCTGTCTTCAGAATTAACATTTCTCTGACTCAGTGCCTAGTAAATCAGCATTTTAAAGCCAGGTGGGAACCGGAGATGTTAAACACTTTTACATAAAAGTGTTTAAAGTCTTTAGGTTCTTAACCAGTATTTGGTATGAGATTTGTTCAGTAGTATTTGTGCAAGTGTGTTAGAATTCATTAGCCACGAAAATTATATCATAGATATTTTATAAAGAATCATTTATCCCCAATTTTGCCCCCCAAAAAAAGACATTTGAACCAACCCTTATTTGCATATCTTAAGTGGCAAACCTCTAAACTTAAATTATCCAGTAGTATCATATTGAAGCACTCAGAACTTTGCAGTATACTGTCTAAGATTAGGGTATCAATTATCTAGAGCGAGCAATGCTGCATTAAGTTAATCTATATATTGTACTGTTTCTTATGTTAAGAATACATTTTCAAGAATGATATTGTTTCTGGATGTACAGAAAAAGAAAGTGATGTTTTATGTTGAATGAGCTGCACATTTTGAAACTGCTATACTTATGAAAACAATTTTGTGACAGTTTAGCCTTTTCAACTGATTTCATTATGCAGCATCTTCTATAGGTCTAGTCAAATATTTTTAATATCTTAACTAAGAGAATATAATTTTTGAAGTTTATTTCTAAGTCATGTGCTGTTTCCCTGATCAGTGTTTAAATGGAATTAAGTTATTTGGTAACAGAATGCCTCTGTGCTCCCCTAACACCCCAAGATTCTTATTTTAACCTCTAGTGCTAGCTTATCAAACCAACATTTATTTTCATAATTATGTCTGATAATTCTATACAGTAATTGCTGTAGGGATGTAGTTAGTGAAAACAAATTTAAGGTGGTTAAGATATTATTCTTCTGCAATATTAGTAATACTGAAGTTGAATTTCATGTCATACATTCTCTTGTAGTTATTTGGGGAGTTGAGTCTTTTTAAACCCTTTTTGAGGATAATATCACAACCTGGACAGTTCAATAGTTTATTTCTGATGTAATCTCAGAAATTAGGGTGCAGAAAGATAAACTTTATTTTGTAGAGTAAAGCTCTCCCTATGTTATATTTTAATAACACTGATATTCTGCTTGCTTTATGAAACCTTTTATTATAAACAGTTATGAATATGAACATCTCATTTGACTACTGATGAACAGAGGGAAAAATCTAAATTAAAACTTTAAATACCACTATTTAATTACCCAAATGGCTTTGACTGTGTTAAAGAGTGCCTGGGATTATTCTGTTTTTCAATTTGTTTTAATGCTTCCTTGGTAAAAGCTGATGGATTCCCAGGCCCATTGCTGTCACTGATGAACTATATAAAGATAAATGACATTATGGTAAATTCCACTTAATGACACATTTTTAATTTTCAGAACACAGACATTTTCAGGCTAGTGAATGAAGGCTAATTACCTCAAGATCAGAACAAAATAACTCCTCATTTCGAAAGATAATAGAAAAGAAATGTTGCAGATTAATGATGCTATTTATCTTTAAAGGAAAAAAATTTTATCTTTATCCAGATAGCATAGCTCCCTGAGGAGCATGGTTATAAAATGAATCTGAAGTCGCAACTTAATAGGTTATTAAAATTGTTTGAGTGCAGGCTCTCCTGCTTTAGTCTTTCCATAAATTTAAATTGAAGGTCTGCTGTATTCAAAAAGGAGCAGCTTGTTTATGAGGCCAGAGGGAGCAACACACGTTACTGACAAAAGGTGCTCTTAACCTCATTCTGATATCATGCTTTTTTATTTCTCTGAATGAAACTCAACTATTTGAGAAAGTATTTTGAAGTGTGTTACCACTCTTAATCGATACCTAAGTGGAAGGACCACACTTAACACTTGTCTAAAATTAAAATAAAAATCAAAGCTGTGAACGGTAAAGATTTTACCAAATATATACATGTACATATTCAATTTGTAATCTGATTTAATTGCATGCGTGGGTGTATAAATATGTAGATTTTAAACATTTTAATTTTGTTATCTAAGTGAGAGGAAAATATCTTGGCCTGTGAGGGTGTGATTTTGTGGTCACAGCTGGAATTTATGTAGGAATTGTTCAATAAATCATTGTTCACAGTTAAAGGATTAGCAATAATCCTTTTGCTACACTCCCACACAAGTAACAAAAGTAGTGACTCAGAGAATATTTGATCATAGAGGCTTTAAACTGTTCCTGACATCTTAAACTTCTGTCTTTTCTCTAGGTAATATAACTATTTCTTTACTAACAAGGGTGTAAAGCATTTTCTGTAATTTTTGTTCTTGTCTCTTAGATAATATGTGATTTGCCTATATGTTGATCATGTCTGAGCCACAGAAAAATGTTTGTGATCATGAAAGGAAATGTTTCTTGCACTTGAGAGAAATTTTAGCATGTTACTGTGAGATACTATTTTACCCCTTTCAATTTTTTTTTGCTCTAAATTGCTAGAAGACATGTTTAATCCCATAGGGATAACAGTTTACTGATTGTCCAAAACATCATTTTGACCTGAAATTTTCTGTTGAAGACATTTCTTAGTAAAGTCAAGAAAGGAACTTTTGTAATTATAATTACAGTACACATTTGATTTGATGTTAACTATTATGAAAGCCTCTGCTTTATTTTCAGTGTTCTTGTTGAAGTAGTTTGGACTCTGTAGATTAGGGGTAATTTCTACCAAAATAATTTTAAATTATTGAATCTGAAATCAAATAGTCATAATTGACTAAAAACTATGGGAAAGTACTAAAAAAAAGAACTTTATGTCAAATCCTCTATCTCACTGTTCTTAATATTAACACTTAATTATTCCTATTTTAAATTTCCAACAATATCTTTAGCAGGCTTTCTATGTTCTTTATTTACTATAGTTGTATCCATCTTACAGTGACTTAGGGAGACAAACTGATAAGAATGCTGAAAGTTATTTTTTGTAGATCATCTTACTGTGGAAGCAAAAACAAATGTTTTTCTTAATACAAAATCATTTTCTTATAAAGTGAAATAATTCTTGTGGATGTGAAAGAAATAAGTACATTTCTTGCATATGAGAAAAATTTCAGTAATTTAGCATTTATATTCTCTAAATCCATTTTCAGTGTGGCAAGCAGTGTGTACTACAGGATTTTGTGTTATTTCCCATTGATTATTTGGGGGTTTTCTGATTTATTTATCTCATTCATTTAAAAAACTGTAAAAAATTTTAGGAATTCAAGCAACCTTTAATTAAGCATATAACTACATTGCAGTAATATGAAGACAGGAACTATACTATTTTGGCAATTATAAAACTTTGAAAGTTCTTTTTTAAAGCAAGTCATTGATCTTTTAGACCTAACCCTTTTCTAGTTCTTTTGGATGGATTATGGTACTACAGTTTAGCAATGACCTGTAAAAATTGTACAGAAAAGGGACAAATTTAGGAGCATTGAATTGCTAATTATGGTTTCATAGCAAGGATCAAACAAATGAGATACTGTTATATGTCCTTCAGAATTCTGGAATTTTTTTGTATCTGTGATAGGTAATATGCATCTAAGTATAAAGATTCTTGACAGGGCAAAAAAGAAATCACTGTGGACTTAAAACCTCAAATCCCATCAGAATTAAGGCCCTTATCAGAAGTTAGAAAGCATAGTAAAGTGCTTTACCTTCCCACTTTATTCCTGACTCCCCAAATTAACTATTGTCGTTTCATTGTTAGAGCATACAAGTCAGGGGTTAAGATCTAGATTATATTTTTAGCACTAGCTCTAGTTTTCTTTGTAATCATATGTAAATTATTTCCCCTCTCTGAGTCTGTTTTCTTACCTTATAAAGGAGGGGTTTAGATAATAATAAAATTGTATCATGCAGAGTTTTAGAGGGAGGAAGAGTGGATATTAAGAGGGGAAGGTCTGTTGGGCTTTTCTGTACACTACATCCCCATTACCCCTTTTCTGCTTAACCAGAGCAAATCTGTTTTTGTTGTATTTTAGGTTGGGACTCTGCTGAAGTTGTAGCTGTGAAAAAGGCACTTCTTAAAAAAAACAAACAGAAAAAAGGTTTAAAGTCACTTCTAGCCTAGGTCAGATTTGCAGGCAACTATGACCTATTGTCCAAATGCAGCTCAACATCTTTTTTTTTTTGTAAAGAAAAGTTTATTGGAACAAAGTCACACTTGTTCATTTACATATGACCTCTTTTGTGGCATAGTTGAGTAGTTATGACAGAGACTGTATGGCGTGCAAAGCTCAAAATATTTGTTATCTGGCATTTCACAGAAAAGTTTGCTGATTCCTGGACTAGGTACTCACCAATCTATTTTTTTTGGTATCATTAATGTACAATTACACGAGCAACATTATGGTTACTAGACTCCCCCCATTATCAAGTCCCCACCTGTACCCCATTAACAGTCACTGTCCATCAGTGTAGTAAGATGCTATAGAATCACTACCTGTCTTCTCTGTGTTGTACTGCCTTCCCCGTGGCCCCCCCTACATTATGTGTGCTAATCATAATGCCCCTTTTCCCGTCTTATCCCTCCCTTCCCACCCAACCTCCTCAGTCCCTTTCCCTTTGGTAACTGTTAGTCCATTCTTGTGTTCTGTGAGTCTGCTGCTGTTTTGTTCTTTCAGTTTTTGCTTTGTTCTTATACTCCACATATGAGTGAAATCATTTGATACTTGTCTTTCTCCACCTGACTTATTTCACTGAGCATAATACCCTCTAGCTTCATCCATGTTGTTGCAAATGGTAGGATTTGTTTTCTTCTTATGGCTGAATAATATTCCATTGTGTATATGTACCACATCTTCTTTATCCATTCATCTACTAATGGACACTTAGGTTGCTTCCATTTCTTGGCTATTGTAAATAGTGCTGTGATAAACATAGTGGTGCATATGTCTTTTTCAGCTGGGCTGCTGCATTCTTAGAGTAAATTCCCAGGAGTGGAATTCCTGGGTCAAATAGTATTTCTATTTTGATTTTTTTGAGGAACCTACATACTGCTTTCCACAATGGTTGAACTAGTTTACATTCCCACCACAGTGTAGGAGGGTTCCTCTTTCTTCACATCCTCACCAACATTTGTTGTTGTTTGTCTTTTGGATGGTGGCCCTCCTAACTTGTGTGAGGAGTACTCACCAGTCTTATACCTATAAATTAGTTCCTAGAGGTGGCTTAACTTCTCTCTATTCAGTTCTCCTTCCCGGACTGCATACTAATTATTGGCTAATTCCTCTTCTTTTAAAGCATTATTAAGGTCCAATCTCTATGAAACTATGACTAACCATTCAACCTCTGTATTCCATAGTACTCTTTGAAGACCAATGAATTATTTTGTGCTTATTATTTGTTCTGAAAAGATATAAAAAGAAATACTGTTAAAGGAAAATGCTTCATAGCCCCAAAGTAACTGGGTAGGCAGCGTTAATTCATCTGAAATGAGTGTAGGATATTTAAGGAATAATCTTGTAAAATTTCAGATTATACAAGTCTAAAATAAATTCAGTAGGAGTTTGGAGAAAGTCAGCATGGCAGGAATTGTCAAGATTTTGCTTTGCTGTTTGTTTGTTTGTTTTTTAAGAAATGTGACTTGAGAGTGGGTGGGAGGGGAGGGAGAAGGGGAATAAGGGGCATTACGATTAGCACACATAACGTGGGGGGGCACGGGGAAGGCAGTATAGCACAGAGAAGACAAGTAGTGATTCTATAGCATCTTACTACGCTGATGGACAGTGATTGTAATGGGGTATGTGGTGGGGACTTGATAATGGGGGGAATCTAGTAACCACAATGTTGCTCATGTGATTGTATATTAATGATACCAAAAAAAAAAAAGAAATGTGACTTGAGCTGGACACTGAAGGCTAGACAGAATTTAAATAGATATCAAGGAAGTCAAGGGCATTCTTTGGATGAGGAAGGTATAGAGAAGGTAATGAACCTAATGAGCCTATGAGTAGTAAAGGTCATTGGACTCATTGGAACAGTGGAAATGAGGCTGTGTTAATAAGGAAGGAAAAGATAGATTATTAGATGGCAGAGTTTGATGTGGTAGACTTGAAAATCGTGTTATGTCCCTGAATAAGGAAGTGATTAAATCATTATCTATACAAGTAATCAGTGAGACCAGTTAGGCAGCTCTTGATCAGTACTATACTAAGTGCTTCAGCAGCTGTGTAAGAGTTAAAATATGATCACATATTTTCAAGGAGCTTATGTTCTGCATTGGCTATTAAGATAGATGATCATAAAATGGAAAGGTATCACATGGTAGTGTCCAATGTTAGTTACTTATAGTACCATGGGAGTTTGAAAGAGCGAGGAACCACAGTCCTGAAGTTTCTTGTAGGGCTAACATTTGTATTGGGCCTTGTAAGGTGGACTTGGGTAGGTAGAATTCATATAGATAAGAGAGAAGGGTATTGTTGGCAGGGAATAGGAAGTGAAGCAAAGATGTTTTTTATGAAGAACAATGGAAAAGTCTGAGTTAAGTAGAAAACTGAGTGTAAGATGGTGTGATAAGGTTGGAAAAATAAGGAATTCTGTGTCATGGTTTGGTGAAGACTGCAAGTTGAGTAAATTGGATTTTTTTTTTCTGAAAAAATTTCAAGCTTTTCTTTTTATGTGAGTAGAACCATGTCTTCAAGCAGAATGTTACTAATAACCTCAGTGTGTGAAAGAGATTAAAGCACAGTTGCCTTGATAGAATCAGTGACTGAAGAACATGGAGCCTTACTTTCCAAGTCCCACCAAAGTAGCCACAGAGGCACATTAGTGGAACCCTTATTGCTCTGTAGAACACAGTTTGAAAAATACTGTTCTAAGCTTTATGAAGCTGTTGAAAGTTTTTGGGTGGGCCTACTGAAAGTCTGACTGTGATTAACCTACTAGTGTGTATGATAAAGTGGGGGAAACTTGAGAAAGAAAAATACAATACTATAGATTTAAGGACCTAAGGAAGGATGGTGGTAGTGAGAATAGGGAGGAAGTGAACAGGAATGATATTTTCAAAGGGAAGTAAGTCATCCATAGTGTGGCACTCATGATTATGTATGAAATCGCCAAGATCAGTAAGTAAATAAGGAATGGCTAAGGAAATCCAACTGGGATACTGGAAGATGGGAAAATAGCAAAGATAATAGAGACAAAATGTGGACCATTTTAAGGCAAGGGTAGTCAATATTGGATTCTACAGAGGACATGGAAACTAATTTTGAAGTGAGTCATTGGCTGATGAGTACACAGTTCCTAAAAATATGAAAATATAGTTTCTGTGATTAGAGAGCATGACAATCAATGAGTAACTAGATTATTAGGTAAATGAGAGTGGAACAGAAAGTAAATGCAAGGAAAAGTCAAAGAAAAAGTGATGAAGTTTGTGATTAATTGAATACAGGAAATGAATGAGAAGAATGAAACATGACTCCTAAAAATGATCTTAGTGGGGTTTTTTTTACTTTGGTTTATTGTAAACTAAAGACTTAGAAACTAGTGTATGTAAACGTGAAGCCAATGGTTAATCATTCGTTTACTCGTTAAACAAGTTGAGTTTGCTCTCTGTAAAAGGCATTGTAGTAAATTCTGTGAAGGATTCAGAAGTGAATCAGGTGTGAACATCTCCCTTAAAAATATGCATTATTTTCACTAGCAAAGCAAATAAAAAGAACCTTAGAAGAAACTTAACAGGAAATATATGAAGTCCATGAAAAATACTATAAAAATGAACTGAGAAATATTAGAGTTAAACAGATGGAAAGGTATGCCTGATTCCTGGATGAAAAGACCCTGTTATTGAGATGCTAGGTCTCCACAAATTCATCTGTAATTATAAAAGCCTTGGAGGATTGTTTTGGAGCTTGGTAAAATTATTCTAATGTTTGTCTGGAAAAATAAATAGGAAACTAGTATAGAAATTTTTAAACAAAACCAAAGAGTAACAACACATCCTACCACATATTAAACCTTATTATGAGTCTTTAACAGTTAAAATAATACAGTTCAAACTCAGGAATAATCAGATAGACCAGTAAAACAGAATATATCCATGTATATATATCCAAGTATAAATAAGCCTAGTGCATAGTAAGGGTGACATTTTTAATTTGGGAAAAGGATGACTTAGTCATAAGTGGTACTGGGGGAAAAGTTACATTTCTACTTCATACCATATACCAAAGTGTAAATTACAGATAATTTAAAATGTACTATTAATAATAGGTGAAACGATAAAGTACTAAAAAAAATGTAAGTGATGATCTTATATTGCAGGAAGGACTTAATAAATATGCCATAGTTAACTAAACTTAGTTACATAGTTACTAAAGTGACAAGATTGTCCATGAAACTGGTAAGATCTAACTACGTAAACATGAACAACTTTATATATGAACAAAAATCACAAAAGTGAGAGCATACTGCAAAAAAATTATGATTCAAAAAAGGGCTACTGTTTATATCAAGTAATTTAAGGAATCAGTAAGGAAAGGAAATAACTTTAATAGAAAAGTGGGTCAAGTGTATGAACTGATGGTTCCTAAAAGAAATATGGAAAATGTTTGCTGCTATCACTATTAATAAAAATTTAAGTATCATTTTAATCTATGAAGTTGGCAAATTGTGATAAAATTGGGCATTCATATATATGGCTAACATGAGTTTTAGTGCATCTTTCTTGACGAAAGGCAATTGGGCAGTAGTTACCAGGAAGTCTTAAATGTAACAGATATTTGTACACAAATGTTTATAGCAGCATTATTTGCAATAGCCTAAAGGTGGAACCAGCCCAACTGTCAACAGATCGGTGAAAAAACAAAGTGTGGTAATATACATACAATGGCCATAAAAAACAGTGAGATTCTGATACATTCTACAATGTGGATGAAACTTAAAAACATTATTTGGTAAAATAAACCAGACACACAAAATGGCTATCCTTCCTAAAGCAATCTACAGATTCAATGCAATCCCTATCAAAATACCAACAGTATTCTTCAATGAACTGGAAAAAATAGTTCTAAAATGCATGTGGAACCAAAAAAGACCCCGAAATACCCAAAGCAATCCTGAGAAGGAAGAATAAAACAGGGGGGAATCTCACTCCCCAACTTCAAACTCTACTACAAAGCCACAGTAATCAAGACAATCTGGTACTGGCACAAGAACAGACCCACAGACCAGTGGAACAGAATAGAGAGTCCAGATATTAACCCAAGCATATATGGTCAGTTAATATATGATAAAGGAGCCATGGATATACAATGGGGAAATGACAGCCTCTTCAACAGCTGGTGTTGGAAAAACTGGACAGCTACACGTGAGAGAATGAAACTGGATCATTGTCCAACCCCATACACAAAAGTAAATTTGAAATGGATCAAAGACCTGAATATAAGTCATGAAACCATAAAACTTAGAAAAAAATATAGGCAAAAATCTCTTAGACATAAACATGAGCAATTTCTTCATGAACATATCTCCCCAGGCAAGGGAAACAAAAGCAAAAATGAACAAGTGGGACTATATCAAACTGAAAAGCTTCTGTACAGCAAAGGACACCATCAATAGAACAAAAAGACATCCTACAGTATGGGAGAATATATTCATAAATGACATATCTGATAAAGGGTTGACACCCAAAATATATAAAGAGCTCACACATCTCAACAAACAAAAAGCAAATAATCCAATTTTAAAAATGGGTAGAGGATCTGAACAGACCCTTCTCCAAAGAAGAAATTCAGATGCCCAACAGGCACATGAAAAGATGCTCCACATCACTAATCATCAGAGAAATGCAAATTAAAACCACAATGAGGTATCACCTCACACACATTTAGGATGGTCACCATCCAAAAGACAAACAACAACAAATGTTGGCGAGGTTGTGGAGAAAAGGGAACCCTCCTACACTTCTGGTAGGAATGTAAATTAGTTCAACCATTGTGGAAAGCAGTATGCAGGTTCCTCAAAAAACTCAAAATAGAAATACCATTTGACCCAGGAATTCCACTCTTAGGAATTTACCCTAAGAATGCAGCAGCGCAGTTTGAAAAAGACATATGCACCCCTATGTTTATCACAGCACTATTTACAATAGCCAAGAAATGGAAGCAACCTAAGTGTCCATCAGTAGATGAATGGATAAAGAAGAGGTGGTACATATACACAATGGAATATTATTCAGCCATAAGAAGAAAACAAATCCTACCATTTGCAACAACATGGACGGAGCTAGAGGATATTATGCTCAGTGAAATAAGCCAGGCGGAGAAAGACAAGTATCAAATGATTTCACTCATATGTGGAGTATAAGAACAAAGAAAAAACTGAAGGAAGAAAGCAGCAGCCGACTCACAGAACCCAAGAATGGACTAACAGTTACCAAAGGGAAAGGGACTGGGGAGGATGGGTGGGAAGGGAGAGGCAAGGGAGAAAAAGAGGCATTACGATTAGCACATAAAATGTAGGGGGGAGCATGGGGAGGGCAGTACAACACAGAGAATACAAGTAGTGATTCTATAGTACCTTACTACGCAGATAGACAGAGACTGTAATAGGGTAGGTAGTGGGGAGTTGATGATGGGGGAGTCTAGTAACCATAATGTTGCTCATGTAATTGTAGATTAATGATACCAAAATAAATATAAATTAATTAAATTAAATTAAATTAATAAAAAAATAAACCAGACACAAAAGGGCAAATGTAGTATGATTCCACTTAGGTGAAATCTCTAGAGGAGGTGAAAGAGAAAATATATTACAGGTTACTAGGGGTTGGGAAGGAAGGATATGGGGAGTTTTTGCTTAATGGGCACAGAATTTCTGTTTTGGGTGATTAAAGGGTTTTGGAAATAATGGCAATGGCTTTACAACATTGTGAATGTAATTAATCTGAATTGTGCACTTAAGATGGTTAAAGCAGCAAATTTTGTTACATATATTTTACATAGTAAAAAAAAAGAATGAGGAAGGGAAGTGTTAAATGTGCATATCATTTGACTTAAAATAATTTTTTTTAAGGAAAAAATAGTAAATGTATGTAAGTATTTTACTACAGAGTTGGAAACAACATAGATAGTCAATAAAAAGGGATTCTTTACCGCAGTACATTCTATAGCCATTAACTGATTAATTGAACAAATATTTAACAGAAAATTGTGTTAAGTGAAAATACAGGTAGTAAAGTGGTATGCACCCATTTTTCGTTTCTAAAAAACATTTATATATGGAAAAATGATAAAAGTT
Source organism: Smutsia gigantea (assembly GCA_032199065.1). Taxonomy (NCBI): domain Eukaryota; kingdom Metazoa; phylum Chordata; class Mammalia; order Pholidota; family Manidae; genus Smutsia; species Smutsia gigantea. The sequence goes on along the minus strand of JAVSCE010021903.1, from coordinate 1,031 downwards.
AATGTTATTAAAAACTGGAATGGTTATCTTTGGATGGATTGTAGGACTACAACAGATTGTTGTTGCTTGAGTTCATACCATGAACATATAAAAGTTAAGTTCTAGTTTTGTTTTTTATTTATTTTAAAGAAGTAAGGAAGAGTAATGTAGACTTTCTCTTCTAGCCAAGGTAGAACACTAGGGACTGATTCACATGACTACCTTAAACAAGAAAACCAAACTGTATATACAAAATCATTATTTACAAGAAGCCGTCCAACACATTGATCTTAGAAGGGAAACAAATGACTGTTTCTACAACTGCCCCTACCTATTGATTGCCTAGACAGAGTTTCCAGGCCATGGTCCAGAGAAGAGGACTTTGTTTACATCTTGGCGTAGGGGAGGTCACACAACATTGGAGAGTTGGAAAGCAAGAGAGGCCAACGTGTCCACAATTTGTGGATAAAAATACTGGAGAAAAGAGAGCTTCACCAAGAGAGAACTCAGGGGATTTACAGAAGGGTGAGTTTTGGCTGACTACTGATCTGTGCGTGTATGGGAGGAAATTACCTGAGCTTGGAGAAAGACCAGATAGAGGGTCTATATGTCTCTTTCTCAGCACTGCTTTCACTGCACCTCACAAGTTTTAGTATGTTGTGTTTTTCTTTCCATTCCTCTCACAGAATTTTCTTTATTAGCTTAGTGATTTCTTATTTTGTCCATTTGTTGTTAAAGAGTGTATTTTTAAATTCCACTAATTTTTGTATTTTTCACATTCCTTTTGTTATTGATTTCTGATTTCTTTCTGTTGTGGTCAAAAAAGATACTCTGTATGATTTGATCTTTAAAAGTTTATTGAACATGTTTTGTGGCCTACTACGTAATTGATGGGACTGTCCTGGAGGATGCCGTGTGTGCCTAAGGAGGGAGACGCCGGCTGGGTGAGTCTGGTGGCTCCGGTTGGTTTGTGGGTTTGCTCAGCTCTGCCGCCTTGTCCTTCCTGCATCTGGTTGCATGGCCCGTTGTTGGAAGTGGATTATGGAAGTGTC
>JAVSCE010021902.1:0-13474 GCA_032199065.1 Smutsia gigantea | reverse complement strand
AGACCTTATAATTCTAACTAGACTTGTCATGAGGACCATTTCATTATGTATAAAAATACTGAACCACTGTGATGTACACCTGAGTCTAATAGGATATGGTATATCAATTGTAGTTCAATTTAAAAAAGATTTTATAATTGTAATGAGCTTACTGCTGTATATTTTTCTTAAATCCTTCAAGAGCCTTCTTATTAGGTCTTTAAATAGCAAAGTGGTGAAATACTTCATAAATTTCCCTCTATTTTATAGGAAGATAAAAGGGAAGTTTTATCAGACTGTACATATTCATAGCCAGAGAAGAAAGTAGTCTTGCAACATGCTCTGAACTTGTGGGAGAAATAAAACTATTAATAATTTAACTTTTAAAAATGGTTGACTCACAGGCCCATCACCACTGCAAAGCCTTAGTATTTACCAGTCTAATGGCCCAAATACTTACACCTTCTTAGGCTGAGATCATATAGAACAGCAATATTCTTCCTAAAAATAGTTGTCTTGGCAAGAAATCATGGGATAGAAAGACAGAGTCTCATTAAGGATAGCATTCCACATATTTTTTTGTCTTTTCTTTTAAGTGATGCTGAATCACATCTCAGTCACTGAATTTGTCCTCCCGGGAGTGACAGACATCCAAGTACTACAGCCTTTCCTCTTCATGGATTTCCTTGCAGCTTGTCATTGTGGCTGGGGATGGGGCCATTGTGATGATCATCATCTCTGATCCAAGACTCCATTCACCAATGTATTTCTTCCTGGGAAACCTGTCATGCCTAAATATCTACTTCTCCACAGTGACACTGCCAAACATGCTAGAGAACTTCATCTCCACACACAAAGCAATTTCTTTCTTGAGGTGTGTGGGGAAGTTGGGTTTCTATGGCCAGGATCCTCACTGAATTTAAACCACCTGATGATGTAACTGGCCTGTTGCTAGGCTACTGATTCCACAACTTTAGGCAATAATTATTGCACTCTATAGAGAGCTCGGTCCCATAGCTTTGGGTAGAGGCAGAGATGTTAGTGCTAGACCTACCGCTGAGAGAACAAACCAGGAAATAAACCCATTCACCTCAAAGAACATTTTGCTGTTAATTTGTTTGGTCACAGTGAATCCACAGTGAACTTCCCCAGGGCTGAAACCCATTGGCCAGACAACTGGCGAAGTCAGCAGGGCTCATTGTTTACCAAGGAAAAAGACAGGCTGCCCTTATGGGAGGGGTGCTTCAGCAGGTTGCCCCTGTGAAAGGGGAGACAGTGGATTGTCTCCGGGTGGGGATATGGCCTGAGGTGGCTTGCCTCCTAGAGGGCTGGGCCCCACCCCAGGACTGGAGGCAAGTGGAGGTGAAACCTGAGGCAGTACAGATAGCCCTTGGTGTGTAAGTAGGTCTTCTGAGAGACAGAGTGCCCGTGAGGCAGCGGGGACTGTGGGTTGGCTGCTTCTCACAGTATTAAAAAAGTCTACAGAAGAGAAGGACATGCTCCTGAAAAAGACCCAAGAAATTGTGGCATGAGAACGCGAGCTGCAAACTTCTGTGGATTCCATGAAGAAGTAAATGGCATTGATGAGAGAGGAGGCAGCATGAGAACGCCGGCAGCAAGGTGCCATTGAAGAGGTAAAAGATTCCTTACAGAACGAGATGGAAGTGCTGCCTGGTGAACTGAAGGAGGAAAAGGCCATCAAGGAAAAAGACGAACTCCTGAGGGAATAGCACAGGCAGAGGTGGCATGAGAACACCAGCTACGAAGCATTGAGGTGAAGATAAGAGAGCTTCTGAAGACTGAGTTAGCATTGCTGTGAGGCACAGTAGAAAAGGTAAAGGTTGTAGCAGAGGAGACACCCAGTGGAGGGGAGAGAAAGGTGCCATCAGCCACAGAAAAGTAGAAGATGGGGAAGGATGAAGGGGTGGTGCTGGAGGCACTGATCCCTCCTGTATTGAAAGCACGTCCAGTGGTTGTAAAGAAAATAAAGACCCCACAGCTTAAAGTTCCCCAAGGAGAGGAGCAGCCCCCTCCCCAGGTCGTGGAGCACTCTATGCTCTGCCCCTATTCTCAGGCTGAGCTGGTGGATTTGGGCTCCCGGTTTAGGCAGAAGCCCTTGGAGTCAATACCAGCTTGGCTCCTGTGTCTGTGGGACTTAGGGGTGGATGGAATTGTTCCATCGGGATCAGAGATGGGAAGGCTGTCTTCCCTGACAGTTCACCCTGCCTTGAGGCAGCGATTACAAAATGTGCATCAGACCCCAGGGAGTCAATCCCTCCTCAATTGGCTTATGGCTGCACTTCCCTCTGTGTGGCCCAATCTGGGTGATCTACCATCCCCTCTTGTTAGATGGCAGACATATGCTGAGTTCCAACAGGTGTTGCAAGAGCTAGGCATAAGAAATGGCATATATACTCCAGAGAATTATGACCCAGACAAAGACATTTTCCGTACAGGGATGAGAAATATTGTGCTTCAAATGGCTCCCACATCCCTCTTTGGGTATTTAGTGGCCATTCTTTCCCCTTACTTAGGGCAGCCCATAAAGGAGGTGACACGTACAGTAGCAGACTTAGGAGAGGCTGAAGCAATGAGAACATGGAAAGAAATAAGGTCTGCTACTCACAAGAAGAATTTAAAGGGCCCCATGAAGATTATGAGGAGCAAGATGTGGGTTGATTTAATACGGGCAGAAGCAAATGGAAGGAAATTAGATTGGAAGTAAAATAGGATCTTACTAGAACTATGGCAACAACTGAAACCAGAGCAGCAGTTCCAGCCATTAACACCAAAGAGGCAGAGTTCAGAGACAGAGCCACAAGTCCAGCCTGAGTGTTTGCAAGACTTCCTGCCAGAGAGAGAGCCAACCTCGCTTGAGCCCACACAAAAAGTTGATTGGGGAACACGGTTTGACTGAGGGGAAGGTCAAGGTATCTGCCTGTCAAATTATGGAACAAACAGAGCACCATTCACCTAGAAACAGGCATAAAAAACAAATGATCAAAGGGGAAATTCACTAAATTCACAAATTACTTGGGAACCATCCAAATGATTTGAAGAATGATTTTTGCCTATAATTATATCATCCAGGAATCAGTTCTATAATATATATTTTTGTTCAGTTAGAAGACCATATGATGCATAATAAATAAATTATTTATTATATGGGTTGTTAAATACTCATTATGATATTTCTGAATGTATTTCTTCAGAAGTATTTACTCCAGCCAGATGATAGAGGCATATAACCATCCTGAGGACAATGTTTATGTCAAATCTTGTCTTGAGAGTTCCTATAAGTATTGAGTAGTATAAATTCAAGCTGTGAACACTATGAAGGGCAGGCATACAGTTACATCTTTTCAGAGATTTTTTTTTTATTCAGAACCTAAGCTACAACAGAGGAACACCATAATCTCCCACTCTATGTGGGTAGGCTTTTCTGTATCACAGACCCCTTTCAGTACAATATCATCTTTCAAGAATCCTGGCTTTACCCAAGAATCTCAATTATTTTAACCCATGTGGTGGCCTATAACACTGAAATTGAAAATTGCCTATAAGATTGAAATTGCTTGGGAAATAAACTGTCAAAACTGCTTCAAGGCATTTTTACAAAAGAAGAGTAAAGGTTGAGTCCATTCTACAAGATGTTAAGGCCTAAAATAAAATAACAGTAATTAAAATGCAACTTGTTCAATGCTGGGGAAGAGAAACGTGCCATATATTTGAACTTGGAATGTTATAGAGATGGCCTCATACTTATTTGAGGAAAAAAATCACTAATTTGTCTGCCTACACAGAGAAAAAGTAGAGCCACTTCTGGCTAATTATCTCATAGCATGTAAACATGAACTCTATAACTGTAGTGCTAAATAGCAAATATAAAACCCTAAAAAACAAGACCAGTTACATAATTTGTGAGCATCAGTACAAAATAAAAATGCAGGGTCATTGTTCAAAATTTCAAATCCTATTGAGCAGAGTTCTGTGTGACTACACAGGTCACATGGCCTTGTAATAAAAGGATATTTAAGACAATTTCATTTTGACTGGAGGAGGAAAACAATTTATAAACAAGGCCTCAGAGAGACAAAACATAAAGAGGAAAATCACTGGTCAGGACTTTATCAAATTGATGAATTTTTAGATACTAGGAAACTATAGATAAAATTGAGTTGGGTGATATTTTGAAAGAATGGAGAACACACTGCAGTTAGAGAGCTTTAGTTTGAACCTTAATTTCAAAGTTATTGTAAAACAGGGAAATTTAATGGTGACTATAGTTAATAATACAGTATTGCATACATAAAAGGTGCTGAGAGTGGATCTCATGCATTATCACACACACACATAAAAAGGAGTTAATGGTGTGAATTGTTGGATGTGCTAATCATTTTCATCATGGTAATCATTCCACAGTATATGTGTAAATCAAATAACCGTGTTGTAAACTTTAAGTATATACAACTATATTTGTCAATTATTCCTCAGTAAAGTTGGGAGGAAAAAAACATCAAAATTTCCTTAAATCCTTTGAGCCTTAGTTTTTTTGTGGTAAATTAGGAATGATTTTAGTACTTCCTACACTGGGTGTTTGAAAGAATTAAGTGAGCTAATACATGCAAAGAACTTAGAATAATAACTTACACAATGAGCACACAATCATGTGATTTCTCTGTATTATATCTGTGGCATATACTACAAGGAATTGCTAATGTGATGAATATATAATAAATTCTTGCAAAGCAACAAGAATGAACTTGCAAAGAGAGATGGACAAAGCATACGGCATTTATAAGCATGTTATTAGGAAGTTTGGGTGGATGTCAGATTACATACAGATACTCCTTAGATGGAGCAGACAGAAAACTTTTACTGAAAGCATACACAAAGAAGTGAGAATTCACATAGGAGAGACTAGCCTCATTGTGCCAGAAAGAAATGTGAGCTTTGAGATCCCAAGATTAAATAAAATTGTTGTGTTGTTAACCACAATGAAGATATGATTTAGAATGAACAAAAGCAATACTACTTCTATTCCCCTTTCTTTGTTTTCCACAGAACCACAGTAATAAGTGAATAGAATGTTAAAGATAATTGCCTTTCTGAATAGATCAGTAGGATGTGACTGGCCCCATTCTTTGTCATTACCAAATTTCTTTCCATTTTATGCACAAAGTTTTCCCAGGGAAGTCCTCAAGATGATAAAGTGCATCCATACCTCTCTCCCAAGAAGAAAAAGGTAATTTACCAAGAAAATATATGAGACCATTGAAAAGCTGTGCTGTCCATGGTACTGAAACAAGGAAAAAACGTAGCAAGGAAAATAAACAGGAATAATGGTGGGGGAGAGATATCATAAAAGGAATTCCCCACAGAGGATCCCCACATATTGTAAGTATGGAAGGATATCCTGTTTATTCCTACAACATTCCTTCTCAGACCCAGGAGAGAGTCTCTCAGGATTTGTATGTCTAGAGATCTGTTGCTCAAAAAAGGCAGGCAGAATTTCAGAGAAGAGGTTTTTGAAAATGACAAGTTTATGTTACAATTCCAATATGAACTATCACTTCAAATATTTTTCTATCTATAATCACTAGTAGAATAAACCTGAAAAGGTTTCTTAGCAGTGCATTTGGACACTCAATCAGGTAAGAGAATGAAATAGGAGATAGAATGGGGAGTTGCCCATATATTCAATAAGCTTGCTATTACTGAAGTTAAATGCCCAGGATTTAGAGCTACTTTCCTATCTTATGATGGATTTCTTATTGAGTTTGTGGATTATGAGGGCTCTCTGCTTCCTATATTTCTATTGCCATATCTCATTCTCAATTCAACCGACCTAGTTCTCTAAATATTCTTCAGAGTAAATGAGTAATCACTAAATCTAAATATGCATTGAAATACATCATTTAGTGCAGGAAAGTCTGATCACTAATTTTCTTTAAATATCAGAAAAAGTTTATTCCCCCAAATGAATTTTTGATACAATTTAGTTTTGTGGGTCAGGAAGCTGAAAATGATATTTGGCATATCATTTGCATCTTAAACAGGTGTGCTAAATTCTAACAAAATACAAAATATACATGGCTGTCAAAGAAAGCTATTCTGAATTGCTTGAAGCCAGACTTTCATGGAGGTGTAGCAGAAGTTAAATAATTTCCTAAAATTTCCTCTAGCTATAAAGCCTAGAATCCCATGGGCCCCCTATAAGTCCTCTCAGGAAGCACTTTTTATTCTCCTCCCAGGGATTTTCCAAAGTTTGAATGATGACCCTCTTTTACGAAACATTCCAATGCCTGCATCTCTATTCAGATTTTCTTAGAGTCATTATTGTCTCCTTGTCTGTTTTTAGTAAGTAAAAACCCATCAGGTAGTTTCTTATGAGGTCAAGAGATAGCAGTGTGGCGGAATACTTAAAAATTGGCCCCTGTTAGACCTTACTTGGGATGATAAGAGGAAAGTTGTGTCAGATGATAGATGTTCACAGCCAGGGAAGATGGTAGGCTTGGAGTGTGCTCCCAATCACTGGAAGAAATAAATCTATTAGTTATATATATAATAAATAAAAAATGGTTAAGCCATGGTCCATAACAAACATGTAATATTAATATTTAATTGTCTACTGGTCCAAATGTTGTAAACATCTGATGTTGGGACTATGTGAAACAACCATGTTCTTCCTCAAACTATTGTTGTCTAGGTGGGAAAATCCTCAGCTGGTTGTATTCTGATTCCCAGCAGAGTTAGAATTCCATATTATGTTGTCTTTTCTTTCAAGTGATGCTGAATCAAACCTCAGTCACTGAATTTCTCCTCCTTGGAGTAACAGACATCCAAGTACTTCAGCCTTTCCTCTTCGTGGTTTTCCTTGCAATTTACTTTGTCATTGTGGCTGGGAATGGAGTTATCCTGATGATTGTCATCTATGAGCCAAGACTCCACTTGCCTATGTCTTTCTTCCTGAGAAACCTGTCGTGCTAGATATATGCTACTCCACAGTGACACTGCCAAAGATGCTGAAGAACTTCCTCTCCACACACAAAGCAATTTCTTTCCTGGGGTGCATAAGCCAGCTTCACTTCTTCCACTTCCTGGGCAGCACAGAGGCCATGTTGTTGGCTGTGATGGCCTCTGACCTCTTGGTGGCTATCTGCAAGCCACTTCGTTACACTCTCATCATGGTTCGTCAGCTCTGTACCCAGATGGCTATCACTATCTCGATTGTTTTTTTCCATACCCTGCTGCATTCCATAATGACCTCTAGATTAAACTTCTGTGGTTCCAACCATATCCATCACTTCTTCTGTGATGTTAAGCTATTGTTGGAGTTGGCATGTGGGAACATTGAGCTCAACCAATGGCTGCTCAATACTGTCACAGGGACCATTGCTATGAGTCCATTCTTTCTGACACTTCTCTCCTATATCTACATTATTACCTACCTCTTATGCAAGACCCATTCTTGTAGCATGCTTCACAAAGCACTGTCCACTTGCACTTCCCACTTCATGGTAGTTATTCTTTTTTATGCTCCTGTTGTCTTTACCTACATTCACCCTGCCTCAGGTAGCTCCATGGAACAGGACCAGGTCATTGCCATTATGTACAGTGTGGTCACCCCTGTACTAAATCCACTGGTCTATTCTTTGAGGAACAAGGATGTAAAGGGGGCCTTGAGTAGGGTGATCAGAAGGAGGCTATGATTTCAAGAAATCTAAAGAACTGCTCTGAGGTATAAATAAGCAGGCAATGAGAATGCTGATGTGAAATTATACCACTTCTCAAATTGTTTATAATATGTATGACAGATGGAACTGGATAAAGGAAAAATAAAAGAGAAAGTCCAGTCTAGTTGTATTAAACGATGCATTCCTAGGTAATATAAGGGAAATGTTAATAATGGGATACCAGCCATGGAATACTGTTTTGTGATATCAGTTGTCAAAACAGATTTGTTGTGTATTCTTTGTTATGTGTTATTATTATGTATTCTTAATCATTTTTGGTATGTTTTCTTGAATGAAATCAAATACAGAAATATGCATATATTATCCATATATTGGGGGTTGGATAGTACTTACAACACTTATCACTGTGGTCCATCTAAGTTGACATTTTAGTGTGAGCAATTACATTATTATGTTATTAACTTTGTTGTTTGTTTTGGGGGTTTTTGGCCTAAAACAACAGAAATTTTTTCTTTCACAGTTTTAGAGCCTAGAAGTCTGAAATCAAGTTGTCATGCTTCCTCCAAAGCCTCTAGGGGAGACTCCTTCCTTTTCTCTTTGAGCTTCTGATAGCCCTAGGTAGTCCTTGGTTATGGATGCTACACTCCAATCTCTGCCTCTCTCACACATGGTTGTTTTCTCGCTGTGTGTCTGTCTTCTCTTCTTCTCATAGGAACACCAGTCATATCAGATTAGGGCCCACCCTAAGGACCTCATCTTTAAGTTGATTACATCTGCCAAGATCCTATCTCCAAATCAGGTCACATTCACAGGTGCCTGTGGATAGGACTTCAACATATCTCCTTGGGGGACATAATTCAACCTATAATAGATGGGTGGAAGTCTAATCAGTTATTAATAACAGTTATTTAAAATGTGTGACTTTTGCTGAAGACTTTGATTCAGTGGGCTTTAAAGAACTTCATAGCCATTCAATTAAATTAATCCCCAGGTGACTTTTTTTATTAAAGAATCATTGATATACAATCTTATGATGGTTTCACATAAACACTGGTTTCAGCATTCACGCATATTCTCCAGTCCTGTCCCACTCTATTGAAATCACTGTCTATCAGTAGATTAAGATACTGTAGAGTCATTACTTGTCCTCTCCGTGCTGTACTGCCTTCCCCACGACTTCCACAATCCCCGTGAATGTGAATTATACTGCCCTTTAATCACCTTATCCCTCCCCACCCATCCTACTCAACCCCTTCCCTTTGGTAGCTGCTAGTCCCTTCTAGGAGTCTGTTAGTCTGCTGCTCTTTGGTCGTTCAGTTTTGCTTTGTTGTTATACACCACAAATGAGTAAAGTCATTTGGTATTTGTCTTTCTCTGCCTGGCTTATTTCACTGAGCATAATACACTCTAGATCTATCCATGTTGTTGCAAATGGCAGGATTTCTTTTCTTTTTATGGCTGAAAAACATTCCATTGGGTATATGTACCACCTCTTCTTTATCCATTCATCTATTGATGGACACCTAGGTTGCTTCCATATCTTGGCTACTGCAAATAGTGCAGCAATAAACATAAGGGTGCATATATCTTTTCGAATCAGGGGTCTAGTTTTCTTCACGTAAATTCCTGAGAGTGGAATACTGGGTCAAGCAGTATTTCTATTTTTTGTTTTTTGAGGAACCTCCATACTGCTTTCCACAATGGTTGAGCCAACTTACATTCCCTCCAACAGTGTAGAGGGATCCCCTTTGTCCGCATTCTCACCAGCATTTGTTGTATCTTGTCTTTTGGATGTTGGCCATCCTAATTGGTGTAAGGTGCTATCTCATTGTGGTTTTAATTTGCATTTCACTGATGATTAGTGACATGGAGCATTTTACATGTGCCTGTGGGCCATTTGTATTTCTTCTTTGGAGAAGTGTCAGTTCAGATTCTCTGCCCATTTCTTAATAGGGTTATTTGTTTTTTGGGTGTTGAGGTGTGTGAGTTCTCCATATATTTTGGATGTTAACCCCTTATCAGATAAGTCATTTACAAATATAGTCTCCCATACTGTAGGATGCCTTTTTATTCTACTGATGATGTCCTTTGCTGTACAGAAGCCGTTTAATTTGATGTAGTCCCACTTGTTCATTCATTATTTTGTTTCCCTTGCCTGAGAAGATATGTTCAGGAAAACGTTGCTCATATTTATACTCAAGAGATTTTGCCTATGTTTTCTTCCAAGAGTTTTATGGTTTCATGACTTACATTCAGGTCTTTGATCCATTTCGAGTTTACTTTTCTGTATGGATTTAGACAATAATCCAATTTCATTCTCTTACATGTAGCTGTCCAGTTTTGCAAACACCAGTCTGTCTTTTCCCCATTGTATATTCATGGCTCCTTTATTGTATATTAATTGGCCATATATGTGTGGGTTTATATCCGAGCTCTCTCTTCTCTTCTATTGATCTATGGGTCTGTTCTTGTGCCAGTATAAAATTGTTTTGATAACCGTGGCTTTGTAGTAGAACTTGAAGTTTGATAACTGTGGCCAATATGAAATTGTTTTGATAACTGTGGCTTTGTAGTAGAACTTGAAGTTAGGGAGCATAACCCCCCAGCTTTGTTCTTCCTTTTCAGGATTGCTTTGTCTATTCAGGGTCTTTTATGGTTCCATATGAGTTTAGAACTATTTGTTCCAGTTCATTGAAGAATGCTGTTGGTATTTTTACATGAATTGCATTGAATCTAGGCAGGATGGTCATTTTGACAATATTAATTCTTCCTATCCATGAGCATGTGATGTATTTCCATTTATTGATGTCCTCTTTAATTTCTTTCATGAGGGTCTTATAGTTTTCAGGGTATAGGTCTTTCACCTCCTCATTTGGGATTATTCTTGGTATTTTATTCTTTTTGATGCAATTGTAAATGGAACTGTTTTCCTGATTTCTCTCTCTGCTAGTTTGCTGTTGGTATATAGGAATGCAACAGATTTCTGTGTAGTAATATTGTATCCTGCCACTTTGCTGAATTCAGTTATTAGTTATAATAGTTTTTTGGTGGATTCTCTAGGGTTTTTATGTACAATATCATGTCATCTGCAAACAGTGACAATTTCACTTATTCCTTACTAATTTGGATGCATCTCATTTCTTTGTTTTGTCTGATTGCCATGGCTAGGACCTCCAGTACTATACTGAATAAAAGTGGTGAGAGTGGGCATCCTTGTCTTGCCCCTGATCTTAGATGAAAATCTTTCAGCTTTTTGCTGTTAAGTATGATGTTGGCTCTGGGCTTGTCATATATGGCCTTCATTATGATTAGTATACATACTTTGTGTTCCCATTTTGTTGATAGTTTTTATAATGAATGGATGTTGAATTTTGTAAAATGCTTTTTCATGGTCTATTAAGATGATCATGTGATTTCTGTCCGTCTTTTTGTTGATGCGGTATATGATGTTGATTTTCAAATATTGTACTGTCCTTGCATCCCTGAAATAAATTCTACTTAGTCATGATAGATGATATTTTGATGTATTTTTTAATATAATTTATTTTATTATCATTAATTTACAATTACATGTACAATATTACGATTATTAAACTACCCCTTCATCAGGTCCCCCCCACCAACCCCATTACAGTCACTGTCCATCAGCATAGTGAGATGCTATAGAATCACTACTTGTCTTCTCTGAGTTGTACTGCCCTCCCCGTGCCCCCCCAACATTACATCTGCTAATCGTAATGCCCCTTTTTCCCTCTTATCCCTCCCTTCCCGCCCGTTTTCCCCAGTCCCTTTCCCTTTGGTAACTATTAGTCCGTTCTTGGGTTCTGTGAGTCTGCTGCTGTTTTGTTCCTTCAGTATTTTTTCTTTGTTCTTATACTCCACAGATGACTGAAATCATTTGATACTTGATTTTCTCTGCCTGGCTTATTTCACTGAGCATAATACCCTCTAGCTCCATCCATGTTGTTGCAAATGGTAGGATTTCTTTTCCTCTTATGGCTGAATAATATTCCATTGTGTATATGTACCACATCTTCTTTATCCATTCATCTACTGATGGACACTTAGGTTGCTTCCATTTCTTGGCTATTGTAAATAGTGCTGCAATAAACATAGGGGTGCATCTGTCCTTTTCAAATTGGGCTGCTGCATTCTTAGGGTAAATTCCTAGGAGTGGAATTCCTGGGTCAAATGCTATTTCTATTTTGAGTTTTTTGAGGTACCTCCATACTGCTTTCCACAATGGTTGAACTAATTTGCAGTCCCACCAGCAGTGTAGGAGGGTTCCCTTTTCTCCACATCCTCGCCAACATTTGTTGTTGTTTGTGTTTTGGATGCTGGCCATCCTCACTGGTGTGAGGAGATATCTCATTGTGGTTTTAATCTGCATTTCTCTGATGATTAGCGATGTGGAGCATCTTTTCATGTGCCTGTTGGCCATCTGAATTTCTTCTTTGGAGAAGTGTCTATTCATGTCCTCTGACCATTTCTTAATTGGATTATTTGCTTTCTGTTTCTTAAGGTGCATGAGTTCTTTATATATTTTGCATGTCAACCCTTTATCAGATACGTTTTTTATGAACATATTCTCCCACACTGTAGGATGCCTTTTTGTTCTACTGATGGTGTCCTTTGCTGTACAGAAGCTTTTCAGCTTGATATAGTCCCACTTGTTCATTTTTGCTTTTGTTTCCCTTGCCCGGGGAGATATGTTCATGAAGAAGTCGCTCATGTTTATGTCCAAGAGATTTTTGCCTATGTTTTTTTCTAAGAGTTTTATGGTTTCATGACTTACATTCAGGTCTTTGATCCACCTTGAGTTTACCTTTATGTATGGGGCTAGACAGTAGTCCAGTTTCATTCTCTTACATGTAGCTGTCCAGTTTTTCCAACACCAGCTGCTGAAGAGGCTGTCATCTCCCCATTGTATATCCAAGGCACTTTTATCAAATATTAATTGACCGCATATGTTTGGGTTTATGTTTGGATTTTCTATTCTGTTCCACTGGTCTGTGGGTCTGTTTTTGTGCCAATACCAAATTGTCTTGATTACTGTGGCTTTGTAGTAGAGCTTGAAGTCAGGGAGTGTAATTCCCCCTGTTTTATTCCTCCTTCTCAGGATTGCTTTGGCTATTCGGGGTCTTTGGTGGTTCCATATGAATTTTAGAATTATTTGTTCCAGTTCATTGAAGAAAGCTGTTGGTAGTTTGATAGGGATTGCATTGAATCTGTAGATTGCTTTAGGTAGTATAGCCATTTTGACAATATTTATTCTTCCTAGACAAGAGTATGGGATGCATTTCCATTTGTTAGTGTCCTCTTTAATTTCTCTTAGGAGTGTCTTGTAGTTTTCAGAGTACAGGTCTTTCACTTCCTTCGTTAGGTTTATTCCTAGGTACTTTATTCTTTTTGATGCAATTGTGAATGGAATTGTTTTTCTGATTTCTTTCTGTTAGTTCATCATTAGTGTATAGGAAAGCAACAGATTTCTGTGTGTTAATTTTGTATCCTGCAACTTTGCCAAATTCAGATATTAGTTCTAGTAGTTTTGGAATGGAATCTTTAGGGTTTTTTATGTACAGTATCATGTCATCTGCAAGTAGTGACAATTTGACTTCTTCTTTACCAATCTGGATGTCTTGTATGTCTTTGTTTTGTCTGATTGCTGTGGCTAGGACCTCCAGTACTATGTTGAATAACAGTGGAGAGAGTGGGCATCCTTCTCTTGTTCCCGATCTTAGATGAAAAGCTTTCAGCGTCTCGCCGTTCAGTATGATGTTAGCTGTGGGTTTGTCATA
>JAVSCE010021901.1:0-48441 GCA_032199065.1 Smutsia gigantea | reverse complement strand
AGAGGAAATGGCTCTGTACAGAATTTAATTTAGACATAAGAAACATTTGAAGGTAAGCCCTTTAATCTGTTAAAATGGTAAGGGGCCTAGGTGGGAAGTGATTCGTGCTGACTCCTGAAGCTGAGCTGAATGTACAGTAGTGGACAGGATTTAAAGGCAGAAAATAAAAGCTTTCTAACACTGGCTTCCTAGCATACAAATTGCCTTGGGTGATCACTCTGAGATGCAGTCAGTTAACAAGCAGCATTGAGGACAGAGTTCTGAGGACAGAAAAGGAATGGAAATTCAGATTTCAATTATTCATTCATTTATTCATTGCTTAACCATTATCAGTCACATTGTGCTAAGTGTTGAGCTCTGCTCTTTACAAGTTTACAGTTTAGTTGGAGAGGTAAAAGATGAGGCTAGAAAATCATTTGAAGACTGGAAATAAAAGGAAAAACCAGGTAATTTAGTTCAATTAAAGAAGGGACCAAAGTAGTTGGGATTAGTGAGAACAGGCTTCCCGAAGTCTACAGTTTAAAAATTTAAGAACGTTTTCAGGATGAGGTAACAGACTGATACTCTGGTATCTCACATGTGCCTATTGTCATTTCATTTTTGAAGTAGAAGTACCTCTACTTCTCCAAAATTTGAGATTTTAGTAATGCTCTCCCTTTCCACAAAATATGTAGCTCTTTTCCATTAAGAAAGGATTAGGTAAAACAAAATAGAAAGGTTAGAATTATGGAATTTCAGAGAGGGAGATGACCTTTGCTATCATGTAGACTGTGGCAGATACTGTAACTGTCTACCCAACATCTGTTCTCCCCCTCTTCCTTGCCAACTGAACTCTGATTGTGTTGAGAACACCAGTGTACCCTGCCTAAAAAATTCCACACATTTCCCAGCCTTCCTTTCAGATGGATGACCATGTGACATAGTCCTAGACAATGAGATATAAGTATAAGCCACTGTGTGGGTCTTCCAGGGACCAGAGGTGTCCCTTTTGTCCTTCACCCTTCCTTCCTTCTCTCCCCTAGGATGCAGACCGGATGCCTAGTGGTGACAGCCATCTCGTAAGCATGAGAACAAGGCCCATCTCAAAAGCTGCCAGAAGGGACTGATGGCATTGTGGGACTGGGAGACTAGCCCTGGATTACCTAATCCAGACTTCTTTCATGAGAAAAATAAAACCTCTAAATCACTGGTGTTTGTTACTAGCAGCCAAACACAATGCCTGCCTGATAAATAATCTAACCTACTTATTTCACAGAGAGGAGACAGAGGCCTAGGGAAGTTCCATAAACATGGGCAGATTGTACCAAGTTAAGACTTTCTCACTTTGAAGTGGGACAGAAAACCCAATCTCAGATTCTTAAGCAAAAAAAGGAATTTATCAGCTCAGATAATTGAAGTCAGGCGTGGCTTCCTCCCAAGACTGAAATGATTTTTTCAGGTTCTGTGTTTTTCTCTCTCCCTCTCTTGGTAATGCTTCCTCTGCTCCCTCCTCTCCAGTCTCTTTTCTCTTTGTGGCAAGGTGGTGCCAGCAGCTGCAGCCTTACCCCACCCAGAATTAAGTCCAGAGAGAAAGCAAAAACTCCTCAGGAAGGAAATCACACTGCTCAGAAGAAATGTGACTGCCTGCTGGGCATTCCAGAAATGGACATCCTCTACATAGTAGGTACCTAGAGTTAGAATTTAGGATCCCTGGTTCCAGGTCAGGTCCCTTTCTATTTCCCCAAATAGCCTCTGACACACTTATTAACATACATGGGTATATGTGACATCCATGAGAAACACATCTCTATCAGGTATTTCCTTGGATCATATGAATAATTACATGCTCCTTTGGTAGCTTTTGACCCCTGGGGTATGTAAATGCTGTAGAGAAAATGCCCAGTCTATGTCAAAGAAATTAGAACTCCCTGGGCACCTTATCTGAAGATGGACCCCAACGCTGAAGACCAAGTCGGATGTGGGGCTCAGGGTTGACCTGCCCATGGGCCATGATACAGATTATGTCTTCCTCTTTGCCTCTCGAGGGAAACTTCCTGGAGCAACTCTGCAACTCTTTCTCTCCTATTTCTCCCTGAATGTTACTTGCTGAATTTGCTTCCTTTTCAGATTCCTCTTGCACCTAAAGAAGGTATTTATTTAATAACTGCAAAGGGCCGATGATCTACTTGTGCCTTCTGACTCTAGCTCAGGTGGTCAGGGTTGAGTTCAGAGGTCCCTCAGCCTGTTTTGTAGATGGTTTTTAAATGCTTTAGTCCTTGGTCCAGGCCTTACAGAGTAAACCTTAGGTCCATTATTACCCAAGACTTCCATGAATGGAAGGTTTGCAGAATGATCCTCTTTAAAGACATTATGACTACTTTTTATTTCTACAGACCTTTTTTTTGAAAGAATTGTTGGTCTTTAGGATTCTTGAAATTCTTCCATATTTTGTTACTATGAAAATGATCATTTAAAGGCTTAAATGTTAATGTTCAAGTATGTTTGGAGTGAAAACTGGGAACTCAATATGTTTCTTATCAATTTACTCTTTTACTGAGTTTCAGCAAGTTGTGTTTACCTGGATTTCCTACGGGTAAATCTAGGATTATTTCTTTTCTGGCTAGAGTTTTTGTTGTACCACGTAACAAAGTATAAAGTATAGAGTCTCCTGGGTGATTCATATTTAAGTGGCATTGGCTCCTCTGTAAATGTTTTTTGGTAGGTTAAGCTGTTGGGCTTAAATGATGAAGCACCTGTTAGTGGATGCTTCACACCTTTGTCTCACCACCTCCTTTTATTGAATATTCTCCTTTCTCACTCTCAACACTGAAGCAGTTTCTGAGTTCTTTTGATTCTGTCCCCATAATGTCCTACGTATACAGCTCCTTCTTCCTATTTTTTCAGGCTCTGCCCTTTAGGACCTCATTAATCTTTGCTGGGGTTTCTTTCCAGGCTCTCAGCTGCCAATTTACTCTCCACACTGCTGTCTCTGTTACTTTCTAAAAATACAGCTCTGGTCAGGTCATTTTCCTCTTCCAAAACATTCAGTGGCTCCCCAGTGCCTACTGGATACAAAACAGAACCCTTGGCATAATGTTTGAGTCCTTTCCTCTCTGCCTTTTTCTGACCTTTCCAGTTTCTTTCATTCTATTCACTTCTGTACCTAATGTCAAATGTCTATTAAGGTAAAACAAATGGCTTATTATAGAATTTGTTTCATTCTGTCTGGGTGCTAAAGTTGTGGGCTCATAGTCAATTATAAGTTACTAAAGTCAAGGATGTGTTTTATTTATTTTGACCTTCTCAGAGACTGTACAACCAAGTGTACACAAGTGTTCACACTGTATTAGAGAGAGACCTGTGAACTCTAAGTCACTCTGATGATTGCTCTACCAACAGTTTGGACAAAATGCTATGAGAACCCAGGAGAGAGAACAATTACTATTGCTTGGAAGGGTTCAGGATGAATTCACGGATGAAGTAATATCTGAGCTGGAGTCTGAAGGATAAGTAGGATTTTTTCAGATAGTGAAACCGAATGAATAAATAAATGAGTATTCTCTTGAAGCCTCATGTTTTATAATTAGATTCTAACACCTGTGGGCAGATCCTTTGCATGGCTCTTTCCATGGCTGGAGCAGGCCACATTTCCTTTTTCAGCTGAAGCAAATGCTTCTCGGGTAGAATATGTTATTTCTAAAGTCAGTCTAGTTTATGCAATAACTTTGACTTAGCCCTTCAATTCTGAGGCTTAGTTGTAGATGACCAATTTAACTATTTTATCACTGCATCCTTAACCTAAGGATTTAGCCATAATCCTCAGCAAAGCTGGAAAAAAGACACTCAATGTTTCTTTCACCATCCACTGACAAAGTCCAGTGAAGCCCAGGTATTTCTTAGAATATTTGTATCAACACGTAATGGCTGTGATGCATCACAATATAAACATTTGTGTGTCAGGACTTTGCCCTGCAGCTGTCTAGCCTCTTTTAAACAACATAGGAAATTAAGGTTGGAATGAAAAGATATCAAATGGGGGGATGGTGGGGGGTAGTGGGTGAAGAAAGATGTACAATAGATGGCATCCCTTCCTCTTCCCCTCTATCAGCCTCACTAAGAAAGCAAATGGGTAACTTATTTCTAAGTACCTGCATAGAACATTAGCATAGCAGCTGTCACAATGCATGTGTGTGTTTACAGGTCATCTTCCCATCAGACTAAGTGTTGACTTCTTATATTCATGTTTGTTAAAATCTTCCTATTTCCTGTACCTTGCATGGTTCTGGAGCCCATTTGTGGAAAGAGGGAAGAATGGATTTGCTTTACATACAGAGGAATGGTTTTTCATTGTTTCTGGGTTAGGGATTTTTTTTTTCAGAAATCTTAAAAAAGTTAAAAACCATTGTCCCAAGGAAAAAGATACATAAAGGTATAAGCTTGCAAAAATGTGCATACAAGTTTGAGGAGATCACAGATGCTTTGATATAAACCCATGGACCTCAAGTTAAAATTCCCTGAATTTAGAGAGAGGGTAATAGGAAATTATAAAACTATTTCTAATTCATACTCTTAATCAAACTAATATCACAGCTGAGGTGGGGCTGCTAGACTCAATAAATATTATGATTAGATATGTAAAGAACATCTTAGCAAACAATTAAGGGGGTAGTATTAAGGCCAGTATGATTAGGGACTTGCATGCAGTTTGTCTAAGTCCAACTTGCCTGCTGTTGGGATGACCTAGAGACATCTGCCTTCCTTTCTTGGTTTAATGGGCTCAGGGATTTTTATTTTTCCCAGTAAAATTTCTCCTCCCTAATCTACCCTTTGAATTTCTCTGGAATTTAATTCCTTTCTCCCTGCTTACTAAATCCTCCCAATTCAAGCTGATTGCACTGTTTTAGGACTTGTGATTATTCTAGATCTTGAGACTGAATGGGTCTTTATAAGACTTCAGATAAAAACTGACTGAAACCAAGTCATATACAAAAGTACTTTGTCAAAGTGAATTGCCTAGCTGCCTAATTATCAGATTTTGGCACTTTGAAAGACGTAAGGAATGAGAATGTTCTACACTCAAGGGCGAAGCTATCAAAACTATTTGCACCTTCAGAAATATTTGCTAGAATATGTTCTAAGGGTGAAAATTGACATACACATAATCACATAACACTTTGATTATAATTTCAGCACCAATTGGGTCACTGCTATTTCCTACTGCTATCAATTCTTCATTATTATTAAGGAGTGTTCTCAAAGTGGGGCAAATAATAGTTTGTTAAAACATTGTGTCCATGACTTGAATTGCTCTGGAAATTTTCCTTTTAGATTTTGTGTTTGTTTAGCAGGGTCTTTACAATATACATGTGACTAAAATTATTTTAACACCTTTAATTGTATTACAATGACAAAGATTCTGGAGACCTTGTGACAACACATTCCCCAGTTCTGCATAAGTTTATTTAATTCCTTTTTAGTGGTTGATATTTGAACCTCTTTCATTTAGAGTAGATCCAGCAACACAATTCACTAAGTGCCTAGACAGATTGAGGAGGGGTTAAAGAACGCAGCACCAATAAAAAAACTGCCATATAATCTACACAATCTTATAGTTGAATCTGGTTTCTTGTGAAATTTTTAATCAAGGAAAGTGATATGATGACTGGGAAGTAATATAAAGGAATTCTATAAACTACTAAATCTGCTTTATGTTTTGCTCTATAATCCTACTGTAATTTTCAACAAGAGGAAATTTCCAAATTTTACATGCTGGAAGTTTTACTTTTTATTGTGCACAGAAAAAACTTCATGAAAGTGTTTGGTGTGATGTTTGAATGATAGGGTGGTTTTTAAAATAGAACTTGAGACTATTTCAAATATTAAACAAAAGGGGAAGCAACTGAGACATTAATGACCACAGAGGGAAATATCGTTGGAACTAGGGGTGGCATGCAATTTAGTAAAGATACAATGATCAGACAGTTATTTTTGATAACCCTGAATGTCATGCAGGTCATATCATATTTTGTGATCACAGCAAACACTGTTTACTAATGAATTTGTGCTTTCAGTCACTGAAATTTTAAGGACAAAATGAAAAGCTAGGTTTAAGAGTACTCCTTGTGCAAAGCATGGCCATAAAAACTATACATCTAAGCAGTTTTTCAATACATGTATCTCTAAAAGGACATGGGGGAAACCATGGAATTTTCAAATATCTTTTTAGATAAAATCACTACTTGATGCAGGGCCTGATGTGGTACGGCCAGAGTCCAAAGAAAGCCAGTCTAGGGAAATTCACAGTCTAGGTCAAGTTATACTTTGGGGACCCCTCTTCACTTTGCTCTTACCTAATCAGGGGAAATCTGATTAATATAAACAACAAAGTACTCATCCTGGGGAAAAAAAAAGGAATAAGAGGGCAGAGAAGTGTTAAGGGGAAGGGGAAGGAAGAGGCCTTGCCAATTCTTGACTTGTTAATGAGGGGTAGAACAGCACAGGGGATTTCCTATACCCTAAGTCTGTTGAATGATTACATAGGGTTGGGGAAAAGGGATATGCTCAGAGTGATTCACCCAACTTTTTTTTTGGTATTGGGGTTGTGCCTGGTGCCTTGCAATTTCCTTTCTTCACTTACTATTGACTAATGGAGTGGGAGGTCTCCAACAGTGTTTACTGCAGTTCAAAAGGTCTGGCCTAGGCCTTGGCTTGTTGGGCAATGTCACTCTCTCAAATTTTGAGTAGAGCTCTTGCCAGTGATGAGGGGACTTCTTGGGACTTGTCACAACAACATACAGAGGGGATGGAGATTTGAGGGTAGCTTCCTGTTCTGCTTTGCCATCTTCGGGTGGCTCTGAAAAGCTTTCTTACCTCTGACAGGAAAATGTTCACAGGGTTGATTACTACACAGAATGCAGTGAAGATAATTGAGCAACCTCAATCAGATGTTCAGATGGGAAGATAGGTAGAGTCTGATGACACAATTTAAATTCTAGGTCTATAGGTAAAGCTTTGCAAAGGGCCCCACCCCAGAGATACCTGCACTGGGCCTCCTTTGCTGAGAATTTTCCCCCCAACCCCAGCCCTCCAAGTCCAGATGAACTGCCTGAATTCCTAGGAAAAGGCTCTACAAATTGTGCATGTGTGTATATAATATGCATTATAAAGTATACATACATTATATATATATGTATACAGCAGACCAATTTTTATGATTAGTAACCATCTTTGTAGATAAAATAACAAAAATGAAACCAACTCCAATAGCTTAAAAACGTTGCCCAGTGACTGCTGGCATCAATATTCCACACAAAATTAAAAGTATTTCCCAAATGCATACCCTGCACTCCCAATATGTTAATAACTTGATTAAAAATTTCTCAGATGTCTATTAGAGTCAGGAAACAGTCTGTGGTGTAGGTGAGGATTTTCAGTTTTTGTAACGGAAACTTTTGGCCCCATGAACAGAGGAGCAAAAACTTAATTATATGTGTTCTTCCTCCATCCTTGCCTAGTCCAAAGATAAAAAATGAAAACCAGTTTGGAAGAGTCGTTCTTAGGTTTGTTTTTTCGTTTTGCCTCTAAAACGGCCAGGTGGATTCATATGATCCAATTTTAAACAGTCTTTTATCTCACACTCCGAATAAACCTGGCCACCCCAGCACAATCAGAAAGATCTTTTTTTTGTCCTTTTAAAAATTGCTCTGCCTCTAAAGGATGGGGGAAGGGAGGAGACAAAGAAGACGGGCAAAGGACGGGGACAAGATACTTAAAAACAACCAATAACTAGAGGTTTTTAGAATACGGTCTTTCATTTCCTAATTAAGAAATCAGTTTGACATTCCTTCGGCTAACTCAATTTAGGCATTGCTATGAAAACCCCAAAGGGCTGGTGGCTGTCCAAACGACGAAACTCTATTCTCGCCAAGACCCCACGCCAGCCCGCACCCGGCGCGCCGGCTCTTGGTCCTTCCCCTCTGCCTGCAGAAACCTCTGCTCCCCAGGTCCGCTTCCTCCTGCGCTCACCTCGGCGCTGCGCCGGCCGCCTCGGGCTTGCCGCCACCAGGTCAGTGCAAATACCTTTTCCCTCCCCGGGGCCCCAGGCGCGGACACCTCCTAGCCTCCCTCCCTCCTTGCCGGCAGGGCCCTTTCCCCGCTCGGGAACAGCAGCCCCTGCCGCACCGGCAGGAAGCGGAGCCCTTGTTGATGCTGTTCCAAGGTGTGCCTCCCCGCCCTCCGGGCCCATCCCAGCTCTTCCCAGCTCTGGAGCGCCCCCCCTGCGCGCTTGCGCAGTGCCCATGGGGGGGGCGGGGCTCAGATTCCTGTCAGCGGCGGCGGCGGTGGCTGCGACCAGCAGTTTTCGCTGAGGAGAAGCACGGAACGGACCCGTTGGCTCTCCCCCCTCCCTTTCCCCGCCCTGAACCCCCCTCCTGGGTCCCCGGGAATAGTCCCCGTGGAGTTTCCCCTCCACCCCGCCGCCGTTTTCTCGGTCCTCGGCCGGGTGGAAGTCACTGCCCTCGAGGAGGAGGCAGCGGCAGCCGCCCTCGCCTTGCCGCCCCCGGTTCGGTGCCCGCGGTCCCGGAGAGGAGGTGCCGCCGCCACCGCCGCTCCCCCCCTCCCGCTGCCCACGGGCCGGGCTGGGTCGAGCTGCGATGCCCTCGGACTTCATCTCATTGCTCAGCGCGGATCTAGACCTGGAATCGCCCAAGTCCCTGTACTCACGAGGTGAGTCAGGCTGGGGGCTGGGGCGTGAGGGCGGGGAGGCCCGGCCCGGAGGAGCCCGAGGGGTCCCGGTCGGGGGGACGGCCGGGCCCCAGCCGGGTTGGCCCGTTCCGGGGGGTGAGGGGAGAGGCCGTTGGGGGTCGGGTGGTAGTGGAAAGGGCCGGAGGAGTGGCGGCCCCTCCCCCGCGGAGCCGCCGGCCGCCCGGGGCCCACATGCCCCCGTCCCCCGGGTCTCTGCGGTACCAGCAGCTCTGAGCGTCCCTCGGCTTGACCCGCCCCGCCACACTCCTGGAGCTGCCGGCCCCGGCCTCCCCCGCTCTGGGACTCGCCCCGGACTGGGCCCCGCTCTGGGACTGCGGCGATCGGTGCGCCGAGGCTCCCCTTAGCAGGACCATCCTCCCCGGCAAAGTTGCCCCCAAATGGCCGGCGAGGCCTGGAGCGAGTTCTGGGTACGGGGTCACCAATTTTCTCCCCCTCCAGGTTGTTTGTGTGCGGTAGTCCTACCCCCCTCTCCCTGTGGCCTAGTCCACTCCCTCGCCTTGTTGGGACGGCCCCCCCACCCCGACCAGGCTTTCTTTCCTCGTCATCTTATTGCTGGAAAGGGCCCGAATTCTCTTTTTTTCTCTCTTTCCACATCTGTGGCATTCTAATTACTTTTCCCTCTCTTTTACAAGGATAGAGGTACTCTCTCTGGATCAGTTTTATTCCTCTCCTATCCCAAGGGTACCAGCTCAGGCACAGACGCTGCCCTTTGAGAATTTTCTCTTTCCTTGCAGTTCATGGGCTCAGTGCTGGGGCGGGAGCCGGGGGAGGCATTGGACAGAGATTCCCATTTTAAGACTCTTTTGGCTAAGGCCTGAAGGGGATTCCCGGGATCTAAAATATTAACACACGAGCTGATCTATACTGGTGTTAAATTCCTATACTGGACTCTGCAAGAATGTGTTAGAACAGGTTCCCAGTGTAAGGGGCATCAAACCAAAATGCTCCCACTGCACTCTTCACCGCTTTCAAATCACTGGGAGGTGGCAGAAGATATCTGGGTTATTAGCTATTTATTTCACCATGTTTACAAGAAATTATGTGCCATTGTGAACCTCCTTCCTGAGAATTGTAGCGTTTCTTCAGTTTTTGGTTTCATGTATCCATCGCTAATTCTACCCCTTCCAAAAAGGGGCACTTAAGCTTCACATTAGTATATTTAAATAGTTCAAGTGAATCAAGACTGAGACGGTTTACTCGGGAAGGTACTGGACGTTATAGACTGACGATTGAGTTTGTACAGGATTCTACTAACTAGCTATTGTCTGTTGCTCTGATGACTTTAGTTGGCAGTCACCATTCTGTAGGATATTTTTTGGGCATTACCTGAAGCAGTTTGGAAATATTGCAGTTTTGAGTTTCAGAAGGAAGAGACAGTATCAAGAGATGAATCTTAGAGGAAGGCTAATGTGGTACAATTGGGTGCTAAAAATAGTTAAGACATTAACACCGTTTCTGCAGTAATCATCAGATAATTTTCCTTGAAACAAATGCTCTTTGAAAATCTAAGCATAGAGACCATTGTAGAGTCAGTTTGTCTTTTGCAGGGAAGGTATTTACAAATAAGGGCTTTAGCTCTTAAAAACTACGTGACAGTTATATAAGAGATGTATGCTAGCCTTGGCTTTTTTTTTTAACTTATTCAGCATAAAAAGTACTAAATGCTTTTTGTGTTTTTCAGATTCTCTGAAGTTACACCCTTCACAGAATTTTCATAGAGCTGGACTATTGGAAGGTCAGCAAAGTGCCATTTTAAAGCATATTGTGTGAGTATGCAAAGGCTTTCTCTGAAATGGAGTTGATATGAGAAAGTGTGAAACTTTGCAAACTCATACAATGGAGTTTTCTCCTAGAGCCTGAGCCTTCTTTTAGAGCAGCTTAATGTTTCAGTGGATTTTGTTGCTGTGTTGATGTACTTGTTAGTTATTAGAACTGCTTTGAGAAGCCTTGAAAATCATCCTCACAAAATCATTAAAAAATTATGTGTTGGGTGTTCTACTTTAGAATTCCAGGTCTTAATCTGACTTTTTACTAACAAACAATTTGAAAAGGCTCAAACATTAAGGTCATGAATATAGTTTTAAAAGAGGGACACCAGATACATATTTAGTTTGAAAATTTGGAGAATTTAGAACTTTTATATGCTGAGCATTTCAAATTGGTATGTTAACTATTTATTACAAAAGCATTGATGTCATTACTACTGAATTATTTTTTAGGATAAGGAAAGCCAAGTAATAGAGATAATGATTGTGTTACGCTTAGAAAAAAAGGTTTTAGACAGTTCTGGAAATGTTAATGGAATATGTACAATAATTTAAACAGCTGACAATTACTTGAGAAAACTTTATTTTGTGTCGTTTTTTGAGCATTTTAAGACAAAATAAGAGTCTATTTGTGGTGGTTTTGTAGCTTTTGAAGTGATTTCACATATGTCATCTTTGATTCTTGTAATCCTGCAATTGGGCAGCAAGCATGTTAATTTCCCCGTTATAGAGATGAGTAATCTAACGCTGAAATTAAGAGACTTGGAAAAAAAACTCGCAGAAACATTGCTTTTTGTGTTTTAGTTGGTTCTCTTTACTCAAAGCCAAGCTGCCATTGTAAAATATATATGTAAGCAGTAACTTATTTGTGGTCCACTTTAAAAAGGCCCTAACTATTTCAGTGACTTGAGTGTAGGTGTTTGCCTCCCATATGGCAGTCTTGGTATAGTTGGTGGGGGAATGTGTATTTTGTAATTGAGCTGAAGTTTGAATGCCAGTTGGCCACTTAATAGCTGTTAACTTGGGCAAGTGGTTTTACCTTTCTAAACTTTGGTATTCTTTTTATAAAAATTATATAATCTCTTAAATTTAGTGAGCTAATGTGTATCAAAATGCCTTGTATAGTGTCTGGATTAATGAATGTTGTTTTCTCCTTTAGTATTAGCCAAATTGTCTTAATTGTAATTTAGAGCATATAAAATGTTCTCAAATTAATTGTTGATTACATTTATACTTATAAGAAGCCCATAGATATATATTAGTATGAAAATCAACTACAATTTGAGGTGAGGAATTTTTAGAAGTGGTTCTTAGTGAAGCAGATTTCTGGTTTTTATTCATATGTTCAATTTGTGACCATATTATGGAGTCATATTTGTACAAATCCATCCTTTTCTGAGCAACAAACCAGAGAGTGTCATAATCAGAAAATACCAGGCATGAGAAAGAAAAGAAAAAAAAATGAGTGTTAATTATTTAAGCAAATATTTGTAATATGTTGATGGAAATGCGGACAACCATTTAAAATGTTTATTTACATGTTTGTGCCTAAATACTTCAATTAATTTTTCATTTTGGTTGAGAATATGCTTAATCATTTAAAATAAGACCTAGCAGATTATATACAAATTGTAAAATGTGTAAATATCAAGTATGTCATGTCCTTTTATATCTTTGATACAGTGTATCATAAAGTTTTTTGCTTATATGATGACAGTGTTAAATCTGTGTACCCTATTTCTGTTTTTAACCTTTTACTATGGATATTTTCATAAATACACAAAAGTAGAATAAAGTAATGAACCCCCTCTAACCATCACCAGGCTTTAATAGTTATCAGTGTATATCTAGTCTTGTTTCTTTGATTGTTGCCCCTCCCCCAACCTGTATTATTTTAAAACAAATACATCATATCATCTCATATATAAATAGTTCTGTATTATAGTGATACTTCTTTTATTAGTTTTTTAGATACTCTGTTTTATTCTAGGAAATACATATTCCAGTTTATTTCAGCAAAGTCTGTCATGTCTCCCTTGCCTTCTCTTCAAGATTTAGTACAGCAGGAGGCTACTGCTTCTAGTGTATAGTGTATGTTATAATCTATGTTAAAATTTTAGGCTATGCAGTCAGACTTGGGTTCAAATCCTTATTCTGATATTTATGTGTGACCTCAGTTTAATCATGTAGTCCTTTGTGCTTCATTTTTCTTATCTTTAAGTGGGGGCAATGATAGTATCTTCATAGGTTGTTGTGAAGATTATTTGAGGCAAATACATGTAAAGCATTTAAACTACTAAGTGCTCATTAAATGTTAGCGAAATTAAGTATTTTTAAACAACCATCTGTATAGCGCTTATTATGTCCCAGGAACTTAAAAATAAGAACTCAGTGAATTTTCGTAACAACCTTTTCAGGTGGTTATCATCCCATTTTACAGATGAGGAAGCTAAGGCATGGGGCAGGTTCAGTAACTTACCGAGTGTCACCCTCCTGGTAAATTGCAGAGCCAACATTTCAATTCAGGTAGTTTCACTTCAGAGTCTGTGCTCTTAACTACTTACTATACTGCACTGACTCCCTATGTTACATAATATAAAGTATTATTTAGTAATATATATGTATGCTTTAGATCAGTAGTCTAGATTCTATGTAATAATTAAAAACAGCCTAGAGTGTGGGGAATTTAATTATCATACAACTTGTTAAATTCTTTGTAGAACTTCCAAATTTAAGTTCTTTCTTTAGGTGAACAGGGTGGGAAAACCTTCCATTGGGTGATTATTAAGCTTTAAAAACAGATTCAAAATCTCTTCATGATTCAGTCAAGTTTATATTCTACATATCAATGCTGGTTCTTCCTGCTACTTTTTTTTATTTTAAGGATAGGAAATCAGTGGGGTTGTTTTTTTTTTGAGGTATAGTTGATATATACTATTAGTTCACAGCATAATGATTCAGTATTTGTATATATTGGGAAATGATCACCACAGTAAATGTAGTTAACATATATAGTGCTGTTACTGCCCTTTTATTTAATGTGGTGATTGCCTGTCAGTGGGAAAAGGGTCTCGCTTGATGCAGTAATACATAGTAGCCATTAAAATAATGTTTCTGATGACCCTGTAATTATACATGAAACTTTTAAGTCAATAAAAAAGGTACTCTTGCAATTATGTTAAAAATAAACCGCATAGAAAAAATCTGGACAAAAGTCTGTACACAGATTTTTGCTTTCGGAATCTACTTTTGCATTTTCCCTACCTTCTTTAAGAAGGTAGTTTGTATGTATTAAAAAAAATCGTTTACAGTTAAGGTGTAAAGATTTGAAGGCGAGGATTCTTTGGAGCGCCTAGAGAAAAAGTTCATCTACAGAGAAAAAGGAGCCATTACTTACACTTTCTATGCTAAAAAAATACTGATTTTGGCATATATTGTTTGCCATATGAAAAACTGAGATAAAAATTAAATGAAAGTAAACAAATGAGAATAACTAAGACGTCATTCTAGAAATGTAGAGATATAAGATAAGATGGTAGAAAAGCAGATAAAACAGGAAAAATAAGCAAATTGGAAAAAATAATAAAAACAATGGATTAAAATTGTAAAATGCTTTTAAAAAGGAGTTAAGAGATTACATGATGGATCAAATTAAAGAATTAGTTAAGTAAAATCTAAACAATATGATGCAAATGCTGGTATAAATCAAACATTTAAGACTGCAAGATTTTTTTTAAAGAAAATATGAAATAATGCAGTGAGTTAAACTGCTAATAGGAAAATAAACTACTTTTTTTTTACATCTCTCTATCTGTTTGATATAATACCATGCATAATTATATTTTATAGGTCACAAATTCAAATCCTAAAAATAATAGCAGTGTTTTATTGACTTCTAGGAATATTTCTCAATTGCCATTAGTCCTGATTTATTTCTCTTCCTAGGTAGTTTGGCTATTAACTCTTATATGATGAAATATATGAAAATATCTTATTGGAAAGGCTTTTTGAAAATATTTAACCTTAAGAATAGTCTGTTGCATTCTTTCCTTGTTTAGTATCTGTTAATCTCTATGGATGTATATCTAGCAAATGAAAATTATTCTAGAAATAATTACAGAAATGAAGTTCAAACATATGACAGAAGTCATAGCTAGTTCATCTAACTTGTGCTTCTTGGATCCATCTCTCCCTGATTTCCTACCATTTGTTTTTATGTCCCTAAACTCAGCTTTTATTATTTTTATTCAGTACTAGAATTCTATTGCTTATTACAATAAGAAGATAGAAATTTGTATTTAATCAGATAGTTCTTAGCTTTCTCTTAATTCACTCTTGACTCTGCTGTTATTATTCCAGGAGCCCCCTAAAACATAAAAGTGGTGGTACAGAAAAACACTTCTCACTGTGAACAGTGCTGTATATAAAAAATAGTCACCGTTTATTAGAAAAAGTTGACTCATTATATTATATTTTCTGTTAAGAATAACAGGTAATTAGACAAAAATTAGAAGATCAAATTAATCTGAGACATTACTTAGGCCTGATTTTGTAGAGACAGAGATAAAAGACCTCTATTAACTTGAAAGAGGTAAAAGACATTGTTCAGTGGAAATGTTGCTTATTAACTTCGTTACTGGCTTTTCTTGTTGCTAAAATTTTACTTCAAGTTACATTAAGAGATTCATGTGTCTTTTATTTACTGTTGTCTTAATAAAAATCAAGGTTAAAAAACTAATAAGGTATAATACACCAACTCTAAATATGTACTTTAATGAAAAGATAGAAATTTAATTTATGGATTAACTACAGATGATGATTTCAGCTTCCAAATACAGTAAAATCTAATGTGATAAAGGACCTATGTTTTTGATGGTTTGAACTAAAGTTGTGCTATGAGAGATCTTTCAGTTACTCCTATTCTTAAAAACTATTGAAAAATAGTTTTTAATATTTATTTGATAAATAGGTGATATTAATTATGGCTGGCCAGCCATGAATATTGATTGGCTTTCTTTCCCATTCAAAAATGTTAATGATTAGTTCTTGCACCATTATGGTACTTGGTTTTGAAGATGACACAAGAACAAAAAAGTTTTGAATAATTAGCTAAGTTGTTGATTGCTCTTTGTAAATTTAATTTAGCTTAAGAAAATCTACTTAACAGCAATCTTTGTAGGACATGTTAAAGGAAGCAATGTGCATAAAGAAAAGAAAGAATAAATTCAGTGTTAGTAATAATTGAAAACATTTTTTGAGTAATTTGTATGTACCAGCATTTTACAGATATTTTTCACATTTAATCTACAGAAAAATCCTGTGAGATAATACCATTATCTCTGTTTCATAAATGAGCAAAGGTATAGTAGCTATAGAGGAAATCACTAATTTTCCTAAGGTCACATAGCTAGTGGAGGAGTCTGGAATTTGAAACAACTATTTTAGCCCAGACTTTTGAGCTTATACTGACACTTACAGTACAAACATTTGATAGTTGGTATATATACTTTGGGCCCCTAGTAAGATTGCATTACTTACTGTTTCGATGGTATCAAAAGAGTACTTTTTATGGGATTCGTTAGCTGAACACTTTGCATAAGTAATGAGAGAAATGCTATAAGTCATACATAAAAATCAGTAAAGAATATGATAATGATCCTTTTTGGGAATATTTTAATACTTAAAATTAGCAAATCGTTGCTTGGCTTCGATTTGCTAATAGTGGGTGGCTTTAAGATTTAGCTGAAACACATCACTGCTTAAACCACCTCTGTCTTGAACTGTTGATAGTATCCCGAAGTAAAAAGTAGGGAAAGAGTAAGGAGGCCACCATCTAAGGAGAATTACTTTAGAAATGGAGGATGCCATGGGCTCTTTGCTTTCTTAGGCAGTAGTTTTATGGAACCACAGAAATCATTGTACCCAATTTCTACTGGTATGTTTCTAGACCTTAACCAAATTTGAGAAGAGATGAGCAACAGAAAAAAAACCAGTACTACTCAGAAGTTAGTTCTGTTTCTTGCTATGGGCTGATCTGTGTTTCTGGACTTCCTGAAAATTCTGTTAGGTATTAGAAAATATGCATTTTAATTCTAGTTTGATCTTGCGACCTTGTAGAAAATCGTGTAAGCATTCCTTTTCTTCAGAAGAGACATTGTTATCAGTCTTGCTTAATTAATGGTTATGAGGAAGAACAGTTGAAATAATGTTAGGGGACTTTGAAAACTATAAAATGCTATATGAAGTGGTATTTTTGCATAAGACCCTATTAATTTACTTCGGTTCTTTCCACTATCTCTTTTATCTTCCCCTTCTACCCATGTCTCCATTTTCTCATGGTACTCTCCATTTTGCTAGTTGGTTCTGCTGTTACTTCCTTTATTCTTTCTTTTCTCTCCCTTTTTCTTTTTAAAACAAATCCTTCTTATAGAGACACCCATTTTGAGTCTTCCATGAGTTTTTAACAAGTGTATACATTTCTGTAATCACCACAGACACTATAGAGAACATTTCAGTCACCCCATAAAGCTACCTCTTGTTCTTTTGTAGTCAATTCTATCAACTCTAGCCCCTCAAGCAACTACTGATCTGTTTTTCCTTACCTTAGATTAGTTTTGCCTTTTTTTTAGAATTTCATATACATGGATTTATGGTGTGTACTCTTTTCTCTTTAACTTTGTTTTCTTCAACCACCATAACCTAAAAGGGAAAACTATTTTTTTAAAGGACATGAAGATACCTTTTTATTCTCTTAAATATTCCTGTATTCTATAATGTAGCCAACTGTAGTTTTTTAGGGATGATTTTTGATGTTTATGTGTAAGTGTAGGTTACTTAGTCATAATATTGTTATTTATTCATTCACTCAGAATGAATTTACACATAGATTCTGGGCACCTATTGCTTACAGTTTAGTAGAAGAGGTTGTATGTGAATAAACAGTGGTAAGACAGAGTTTTAAAGAGTTTTGTAATTCAGTCTAGATTGGGAATGAAATTAATATGTTTTTTTTATTTGTTAATAAGAAAATACTTTTGTGCACAGTATTCTTTTGTGCATGGTATAGCAGAGTATACCAAAGCATATAGTTTGCTGCTGTACTTATGATTGCAAATAGAAGTTTAGAACTTGAAAAAATTTAAAACAGTTGAAGTCTTCAGAGGGTCATAGAGTTGAAGAGTATGTAGGGATTGTGTACTTACTTACTCTGATCATTTCTGTAGGTTAAGCATAAAGATAAAAACAATGTGAGCTTTCTGTACCGTATCAGTGAGTACTATTTTGTACTTCACAGTGTATTGTAAATACTAATTCTGAATAAAATTCAAGTTTTTCCAGTAATAATATATACTATATACTATACTGCTAGTTTGGACATTAGACATTAAAATACTTTTTGTTAGCAATATTATGAAACAATTAAAGGTGTTCATGGGAGCCTGATTATACAGCCTTAAG
The DNA here is from genome assembly GCA_032199065.1 of Smutsia gigantea. Lineage (NCBI taxonomy): Eukaryota > Metazoa > Chordata > Mammalia > Pholidota > Manidae > Smutsia > Smutsia gigantea. The sequence goes on along the minus strand of JAVSCE010021901.1, from coordinate 30,475 downwards.
TACTTTGTTTGAATTAAAGTTTTCATTACAGTAACACATTGTGTTTAGAAGTGTCATACAGCAATGAAGCATCCAAACAGGCTTAAGCTAGTAAGTAGCTGTCCTTCAAAATGGAATTGTAATTGAAGTCTTAGAGAATTTGTTATGGTTCTCTTTTTTCCAGTTTTTAAGTAGCAACTTGCTTTTTGAGTTTTCCTTCTGACACTCACTATTGCTTTTTTTTTAACTGGGCAATGAAGTAGTTGAACAGAATGTCATTGGTTATCTAAATTACTACTGTACTACAGTAAACACAAATAACATTCATAGTGTAAAATACAGTAAATAGGAACTAAAAAATAATTTTCTTGAAAATGTTTTTCAACCAACTTAACAAGAATGGATAGAATCAACACTAAATTCTGCACAGAGAAAAATTTGTGCATACTTACTTGAAAACAGATGAACAGAAAAGTTGAAGAATATGGGGAGTGCTTTTTTAGAAATTGAAACTGGTAAAGATAATAATAAACATCAAAGTTTCACATATTTATTAGGCTTGTGAATAAAAACCCAGTTGCAAAAATATGTATTACTTAATAGTTTTGTGATTTTAGGCAGGTTACTTAACCTTTCTGTGACTCAGTTTATCCTTTTACAAAGTGGGGATAAAAGATTCAGATTTCTTTGTGAATGTTAGATTATTTCATATTTCTAATGCACTTCTAATGCACATAGTAAGCACTATATAAGTGTTACATAAACAAAATAAAAATTCATATCTAGAGATAAATTACTTGGCAAGCATAACCCAAGATCTGTCAAGGAACCAGGATTTTATTAGCATAAGCTTCTGAACAACCAAATCTGATGTTGCTAAATTTACATACTGAGGTTTAGGTATTCATAGCACTATATTATGCAGGATTTATCTTCCTAAAAAACAAATCTAATCATATTTCTTGCTTAAAAATACTTTAGTGATATCAATGGGCTTTATGATGAAATCCAAATTCTTTAAGACCTAGCTCCTGATTATCTTTTTTTAATAGAGATAAAATTCATATAACATGAAGTTTATCATTTTAACTACTTTGAAGTGTTTTTTAGGTGCAGTCACAGTGTTCTGCAATTAGCACCAGTATAATTCCAGAATATTTTCATGATTCAAAAAGAAACCCTTACTCACTTGCAGTTACTTGCCATTTCCCCTAACCCCCAGCCCCTGGCAGCCTCTTGTCTACTTTTTGTATCTATGGATTTGCCTGTTCTAGACATTTCATATAAAAGGAATCATATAATATGTGTGTCTTTTGTGACTCCCTTGTTTCACTTAGCATAATGTTTTCCATTTCATAATGGATGAAATGTCATCCGTGTTTTAGTGTGTATCAGTAGGAATTCATTCCTTTTTATTGATGAGTGATACTCCATTAAATGTATATACCACACATTTCATTTTTCCATCCTTCATCAGTTGATGGAATTTGGGTTGTTTCCACATTTTGGCTATTGTGAGCAGTGTTGCTGTGAACACTCATGTACATGTTTTTGTGTGTACAGATGTTTCATTTGTCCTGGATATATGCCTGTGAATGGAATTGCTGGATCATATGGTTACTCTATGTTTAACTTTTTGAGGAACTGCCCAACTGCCTTCCATAGTGGCTGCAAGTACATATTTTCAGTAGCAACATTATGAAGTTTCTGATTTCTCTACATCCTTGCCAACACTTGTTATTATCTGTCTTACTGATTATAGATAGCCTAGTGGGTATGAAGTGGTGGTCTCTTGTGGTTTTGAGTTACATTTCCCTAATAACCAATGAGGTTGAGCATGTTTACATGTGTTTTTTGGCCATTAGTATGTCTCTTTTGGAGAAATGTCTTTTCAAGGATTTTGCCCATTTTAAAACTGAATTATTTGTTTTTTATTGTTGAGTTGTCAGAGTTCTTTGTATTTTTTTATTGCAATAAAGTTGATATACATTATGTTGGTTTCAGACGTACAACATAGTTACTGGATAATTGTATACTTTACTTGATCCTTGCTACAATAGGTGTAGTTGCCCCATTTTACCAAGGTATTACCATATTATTGGTTAAATTCTCTATTTTGTACTTTCATTCCTATGTCTAACTTATTTTAGAGTTTGCAGTTTGTACCTCTTTAACCCCTTCACCTTTTTCACCCATCCTTCCACCCCTTTCCCTATGGTAACCAACAGTCTGTTGTCTGTATTTGTGGGCCTATTATTTCTCTCTCTTTTTTTTTTTAATTCCATGTGTAAGTGAAATCATATGGTATTTGTCTTTCTTTGCCTAGTTTATTAACTTAGCATGATACCCTCCCTCTTGGACCATCCATGTTGTTGCAAATGGCAAGATTTCCTTTTTTATGGCTGAGTAATATTTTTATATATTTTGTATACAAATCCTTTGTGAGATACATGATTTGCAGAAGCTTTCTCCCATTCTGTGGTTGTCTTTTTACCTTCTTGGTAGTGTCTTTTGGTGCACATTTTTAATTTTATTGAAGTCCACTTTGTTTTTGTTGTTGTTGCTCATTGTTCATCCATTGTGTCATATTTAAGAAACCATTGCCTAATTCAAGGTCATGAAATTGACCTGTTTTCTTTTAAGAGTTTTATAGTCTTGGCTCTGACATTTAGGTTTTTGATAAATTTTGAGTTAATTTTTGTATATGGTATGAGGTAGTGGTCCAACTTTATTCTTTTGCATGTGGATACCCAGTTGCCACAACACTTTGTTGAAGAGACTGTTATTTCCCTCTGAATGGTCTTGGCACCTTTGTTGAAAACCACTTTGCCATAATGTATGAGTTTATTTCTAGACTCCCGTTTTTTCCCTCAGTCATCTTTATGTCTTTTCTCATGCTGGTACCACACTGTCTTGATTATTATAGCTTTGAGATAAGTTTTGAAATTGGAAAGGGAGTCTTCCAATTTTGTTCTTTTACAAGATCTTTTTGGCTATTCAGGGTCCTTTAAATTTCCATTTGCATTTTAGTGTCAGCTTTTCAATATCTGCAAAAAAGTGAGCTGCATTAATAGGGATTGCATTGAATCTGTAGGTCAGTTTGAGAAGTATTGCCATCTTAATATTAAATCTTTTCTGTCTGTGAACATGGGATATCTGTCCTTTTAATTAGGTTTTCTTTAATTTCTTTCAAAAATGTTTAGTTTTCAGAGAGTAAGTTTTGTGCTTCTTTTAAAACATTTATTCTTAAGTATTTTCTTTTTAATCTTGTTTTAACTGAAGTGTCATTGATATACAATCTTATCTTGGTTTCAGTTATACAACACAATGGTTCAAGAGTTACCCATATTATTAAATCCTTACCCCTTCTAGAGCGGTTACTATCTATCAGCATAGTCAGATGTTACAGGTTCATTAACTGTATTGTCTGTGCTGTACTACCGTACCCATGACCAACTTGTATTGTATTTAATCATTGTTTTTAAGTGTTAATAAAATTACGGAAATAAGTTGAGGAAAGGTCTTTCAAAACTTGAGAGCTTTAGTATTACAGTACTAGATTATGCATGTGTTCAGGAAAAGAAACCCAAACCATGACAAGGTAATTGTATAATATTAGAATCAGCTATTGAATTAAAGCTATTGTAAACCATAAAGAACATCAAGGAAGTCCGGTTCTGTTTAAAAAATTATACTGGGTGGTTATTTTCTCAAGGGCAGTGACTGTATCTTATATTCTCATAGCTTGCAGCTTTATACCTGAAAGGTATAAAGGTATATTTGTTGAGTGAATGAATTAATGAATACCACATCCAGAAAAGAAGGAAGGAATGGTGTTGAAAGTGTGAGAGGATTGTGCTCTACCTATATACAAACATGTAGAAAGCTTCAATTCACATAGAAACTTAGGCTTTTAAAGAATTGGAGGATTTAATCTGTAAAGACAAAGATTTAGATAATTGAGCCTGCAAGGATACGTTCACTAGATCCAGAATACTTGAATAAGAAATGTCCCTTGAAGTTTGAAAGGGACAGCTGTAGGGCAAATGTATCACTGTAATATATAGTAAGCAAAAATTCTCTTAGAGAAATTTTTACATGTTACAGACTGAAAAAAAAACTGGAATAGTTAGTTAAATTAATAGATAATAGGACCATCATGGATAACTGATAAAGCTAGAGATGTGACCTTTGTTTTATTGACATAGATGATGCCTGGTGATTTTATCAGAAAACGTAAGTTTTCCCTATGGGACTTTTTTTCTTTATGTTTGGAAGGATTATTTTTTGGTAGGTGAGTCTTAATTAAAAAGTTTTCAAGAGTCTGTGCCCCAAGATAAGAATAACCAGTTGATTATAGAACTGGAAATAGGCTCAACATCAGCTCTACATAACCTAGCTTTCTCACCTCTTTTACTTAGCATATTCACCCATGAATTCTAGTAGAGTGAAGTGGGGTATGTATGTGGAGTTTTGTGAGGATCACTCCTGTCAAACCCTGCCCTCCAACAACTTGTGATTCTTAACTGTCATATTCCAGGAACAAATTTCACTTAAAAAACATAAGTCAGTGGGAAGTAGGACTTAACAATATTTAACAATATTATTTATAGACAGATATAAATATATACATATGTCTTTCATTTGTGGAAACACTGAGTAGAAATTTGTTTAGCCTTTTATTACTGCAGGGTCCCAGGAGCAATGTAGCATCTAAAACACTGATTCGGGACTACCACACTTGCATTATTGATTTCCTTGATATAATACCTCCAATTGTTTAATAACTATGTTAAAAGCTAAGAATATTTTATAAACATTTTTTTTCTGCTACGAATTAGTCTTTGAATTAAGAGATTCTTGAGTCAAAAGAGGTTTTTTTTGGTCATTTTACTCCTATGATGTTTCAAATAAAGTTTTTTTTAATTGCAATATAATTGACATATAACATTGTATTAGTTTTAGGTGTGTAAAATGTTTTGATATATGTATATATTGAGAATGATTACCACAATAAGTTTAGTTAACATCCATCACCACACAGTTAAAATTTATCATCATGTCATGAAAAGTCCTTAACATTTACTTTCTTAGCAATTTTCAAATGTACAATACAGTATTGGTAACTATAGTCACCATGCTGTACCTTAGCTCTCCAGAACTTACCTGTCTTATCACTGGAAGGTTGTACCATTGGCCACCTTCACCCATTTCACCCACCTCCCCACTCCCATCTTGCCACCCTCTACCCCCTACCTCTGGTTACTTACTACTAGTTTGTTCTCTGTATCTGTAAGTTCTTTTTTTTTTAGATTATGCATGTAAGTGAGGTCATACAGTATTTGTCTTTATCTGTCTTATTTCACTTAGCATAATGCCCTCAAGTTCCATTCATGTTGTCACACAAATAGCAGGAGTTTTTCCTTTTATGGCTGTATAATATTCCTCTGTGTGTGTGTGTGTGTGTGTGTGTGTGTGTGTGTGTGTGTGTGTGTGACATTTTCTTTATCTATTCATCTGTCAATGGACATGGGTTATTTCCATGTCTTGGCCTTTGCAAATAGTGCAGTAAACACAGGGGTGCAGATACCTTTTCAAGATAGTGATTTTGTTTCCTTTGATAAATACCCAGAAGTAGAATTGCTTGTTGATCATATGATAGTTATATTTTGAATTTTTTGAGGAATCTCCACACTGTTTTCCATAGTGGATGCACCTGATTGCCATTCTTGAGCACAGGAATTGGTTCTGTGTAAATAAAAATGTGTCAGTTAAATGAGAGAAACATTTAGGTGATATGAATAGGATATAACTATATTTTATTAATTAGGATAACTGTTTAGCTGTATTTACTATACTGCTTTTGCTATTAAACATACTTAAGTTATAGGTAAGAATATTGACTTTAATATCTTTCAGAATCCTTGCTAAACATGTTTTAATATAAAAGCACTGACACAATAAAAATATATAAAAATACCAATAAGTACCTGAAAAGATTTCCAACATCATTTGCCATTAGGGATATGCAAATCAAAACCACAGTGAGATACCACTTAATAACCACTAGCATGGCTATAATAAAAAAGATAATAAGTAATATATTCCTCAAATGCCCAAGAGAAATGAAAATATCTGTACACACAAAAACATGTACATGATTGTTCACAGTAGCATTGCTCACAATAGCCAAAATGTGGAAACAACCCAAATGTCCATTAACTGATGAAGGATGGATAAACAAAACGTGGAATATCCATTTAATGGAATGATATTCAGCCGTAAAAAGGAATGAGTTATGATACATACTACAACATGGATGAACTTTGAAAATATGCTAAGTGAAAGAAACCAATCACAACAGACCATTTATATGAAATGTGCAGAATAGGCAAATCTGTAAAGGCAAAAAGATTAGTCGTTCCTAGGGATGGAGTTGGGGTTGGGAGTAGGGGATGATATTTAGAGGGTTTGGGAGTGATAAAAATGTTCTAAGATTTAGGTTGGTGAAGGTTGTACAGCTTTGTGAATATCCTAAAAGCCATGTGTCCATCAGTAGATGAATGGATAAGTATAATGTAGCACATACATAACAATGGGATATTATTCACCCTTAAAAAAGGAGTGAAACTCTGATACATCTTCAGTATGGATGAACCTTGAAGCCATGTGCTTAAGTGAAAGAAGCCTGACACAAAGGGACAAACATTGTGTGATTTCATGAGGTATCTAGAATAGAGACACGAAGTGGAATAGTGGTCACCAGGGGCTATGGAGAGAGGGCAATGAATTGTTCAGTGGGTATGGAGTTTATATTTGAGTTGATGAAAAAGTTTTAGAAATGGATAGTGATGATGGTTGTACAATATTTGTGAATGAACTTAATGCCATTGGAATTGTACACTTAAAAATGGATATTATGGTAAGTTTTATGTCGCATGTATTTTACTACAAAAATGTATTCTTAAAAAATTAAGAATTTTAGTATATAATAACTTTTTTTGTAAAGTTATTGAGGCAGTAGTAATTGTGTGGTGACACATGGAAGTGAGACAATTTTTTTTTCCCCATTTAACAGCATCTGTTTTAGTGTCTGAATCATTTATGGTTCCTTTCTTCAGTTTTCTGACTTTGTCTTACTTTCTGTAAGGGACCCAAAATTTTTAGCTTCAATTTATAAATGGGATGACCTAAACACCACTGATAGTGCTGTATCTTGGATAATCAAAATCAAAACTTTGATGAGTCAGACAAACGACTTTAAAAAAAATTTATGAAGTATAGACACATTAACCTCATTTAGATTGGAAAATTTTTTGACTATTAATATGCACAGTTGATTCATATTGTTGATTTGTACAAAGCATATGTTTATATTTAATACTAGCAAGAGGATTACAGTTTTCTGATAAATGTCATAGAATGATGGCAGTGAGCCAGGAGGAAGAAAAACTGCATTAGCGAAGTGAGACACACTTCTGTAGCTATGGGAACTATAAACCCTACTAAGTCTCAAAAAGATTTTCTTTTTGTATTTGTATTATTAATTAGACACTAGTAGAAGTTAATGAGGACCCTGGGTAACTGCTAGATTAAGTAGGTATAATTATATTCATTAGAGGGTCTGGGTAAGAGGGATTGTTGTATACTTCAGTATTCGTTTTGTGTGAACATCAAATTACTTAATTTATTTTCTTTGATTTGATGATCCTCCACTACTAAAATACTTTATATTTAAAAGGATGTTTCCTTAGATTATTGCCACAGCTCAAGTTTTAAATTTAAGAATGAGTAAGAGTGATAATCACCCTAAATGTAAATGGACTGAATGCACCAATCAAAAGACAGAGTTATAGAATGGATAAAAAAGCAAGACCCATCTGTATGCTGCCTACAAGAGACTCACTTCAAACCCAAAGACATACTCAGACTAAAAGTGAAGGGATAGAAAAAGATATTTCATGCCACCAATAGGGAGTGTTGCAGTACTTGTATCAGACAAAATAGACTTCAAAACAAAGAAAGTAACAAGAGACAAGGACATTACATAATGATAAAGGGGTCAGTCCAACAAGAGGATATAACCATTATAAATATCTATGCACCCAACACAGGAGCACCTACATATGTGAAACAAACACTAACAGAATTAAAGGAGGAAATAGAAAACAATGCATTCATTTTAGGAGACTTCAACACACTACTCACTCCAAAGGACAGATCAACCAGACAGAAAATAAGTAAGGACATAGAGGCACTGAACCACCCAATAGATCAGATGGACCTAACAGACATCTACAGAACTCTACACCCAAAAGCAGCAGGATACACATTCTTCTCAAGTGCACGTGGAACATTTTCCAGAATAGACCACATACTAGGCCACAAAAAGAGCCTCAGTAAATTAAGAAAGATTGAAATTCTACCAACCACCTTCTCAGATCACAAAGGTATAAAACTAGAAATAAATTGTGCAAAGAAAACAAAAAGGCTCACAAACACATGAAGGCTTAACAGAATGCTCCTAAATTATCAATGGATCAATGACCAAATTAAAACAGAGATCAAGCAATATGGAGACAAATGACAACACCAGCACAACACCACAACTTCTGTGGGATGCAACAAAGGCGTTCTAAGAGGAAAGTATATAGCAATCCAGGCCTTTTTAAAGAAGGAAGAACAATCCCAAATGAATAGTCTAAAGTCACAATTATTGAAACTGGAAAAAGAAGAACAAATGAGGCCCAAAGTCAGTGGAAGAAGGGACTGTATAAAGATCAGAGAAGAAATAAATAAAATTGAGAAGCATAAAACAATAGAAAAAATTAATGAAACCAAGAGCTCGTTCTTTGAGAAAATAAACAAAATAGATAAACCCCTACCCAAATTTATTAAGAGAAAAAGAGAATCTACACACATAAACAGAATCAGAAATGAGAAAGGAAAAATAACAACGGACACCACAGAAATACAAACAATTATTAGAGAATACTATGAAAAACTATACGCTAACAAACTGGATAACCTAGAAGAAATGGACAACTTTCTAGAAAAATGCAACCTTCCAAGACTGACCAACAAACAAACAGAAAATCTAAACAGACCAATTACCAGCAATGAAATTGAATTGGTAATCAAAAAACTACGTAAGAATAAAATCCCTGGACTGGATGAATTCACTGCTGAATTTTATCAGACATTTAGAGAGAAAATAATACCCATTGTCCTTAAAGTTAACCAAAAAATAGAAGAAGAGGGAACACTTCCAAACTCATTCTATGAAGCCAGCATCACTCTAATACCAAAACCAGGCAAAGACACCACAAAAAAAGAAAATTACAGACCAATATCCCTGATGAACATAGATGCAAAAATACTCAATAAAATATTAGCAAACGGTTAAAAAATACATCAAGAGGATCATACACCATAATCAAGTGGTATTCATCCCAGGTATGCAAGGATGGTATAAACATTCGAAAAATCCATCATCATCATCCTCCACATCGACAAAAAGAGGGACAAAAACCACACGGTCATCTCCATAGATGCTGAAAAACAGTTCGACAAAATTCAACATCTATTCATGATAAAAACTCCCAACAAAATGTGTATGGAGGGCAAGTACCTCAACATAATAAAGGCCATATATGACAAACCCACAGCCAAAATCATACTTAACAGCGAGAAGCTGAAAGCTTTTCTTTTAAGATCAGGAACAAGACAAGGATGCCCACTCTCCCCACTGTTATTCCACATAGTACTGGAGGTCCTAGCCACGGCAATAAGACAACACAAAGAAATAAAAGGCGTCCAGATTGGTAAGAAAGAAGTCAAACTGTCACTGTTTGCAGATGACATGATATTGTACATAAAAAACCCTAAAGAATCCACTCCAAAACTACTAGAGCTATTATCTGAATTCAGCAAAGTTGCAGGATATAAAATTAATACACAGAAATCTGTTGCATTTCTATACACTAATGATGAATTAGCAGAAAGAAAAATCAGGAAAACAATTCCATTCACAATTGCATCAAAAAGAATAAAATACCTAGGAATAAACCTAACCAAGGAAGCGAAAGACCTATACTCTGAAAACTACAAGATGCTCTTAAGAGAAATTAAAGAGGACACTAATAAATGGAAACTCATCCAATGCTCTTGGGTAGGAAGAATTAATTTTGTCAAAATGGCCATCTTGCCTAAAGCAGTCTACAGATTCAATGTAATCCCTATCAAAATACTGACAGCATTCTTCAATGACCTGAAACAAATAGTTCTAAAATTCATATGGAATCACAAAAGGCCCCCAATAGCCAAAGCAATCCTGACAATCCTGAGTAGGAAGAATAAAGCAGGGGGGGGATCTCGCTTCCCAACTTCAAGCTCGACTAAAAGCCACAGTAATCAAGACAATTTGATACTGGCACAAGAACAGACCCACAGACCAGTGGAACAGAATGCAGAGTCCAGATATTAACCCAAGCATATGCAGTCAATTAATATACGATAAAGGAGCCGTGGCTATACAATGGGGAAATGACAGCCTTCAACAGCTGGTGTTGGCAAAACTGGACAGCTACATGTAAGAGAATGAAACTGGATTACTAACTCCATACACAAAACTAAACTTAAAATGGATCAAAGACCTAAGTGTAAGCCATGGCAACCATAAACGTCTTAGAAGAAAACATAGGCAAAACTCTCTTGAATATAAACATGAGCAACTTCTTCATGAACATATCTCCACAGGCAAGGGAAACAAAAGCAAAAATGAACAAGTGGGACCACATCAAACCAAAAAGCTTCTGTACAGCAAAGGTCATCAGTAAAACAAAAAGGCATCGTACAGTATGGGAGAATATATTCATAAATGACATCCGATAAGGGGTTGACATCCAAAATATGCAAAGAGCTCATACGCCTCAACACCCAAAAAGCAAATAACCTGATTAAAAAATGGGCAGAGGATCTGAACAAACACTTCTCCAAAGAACAAATTCAGATGGCAAACAGACAGATGAAAAGATGCTACACGTTACTAATCATCAGAGAAATGCAAAATAAAACCACAATGAGATATCACCTCACACCAGTTAGGATGGCCAACATCCAAAAGACAAAGAACAACAAATGCTGGCGAGGATGTGGAGAAAGGGTAACCCTTCTACACTGCTGGTGGGAATGCAAATTAGTTCAACCATTGTGGAAAGCAACATGGAGGTTCCTCAAAATAGAAATACCATTTGACCCTGGAATTCCACTCCTAGGAATTTACCCTAAGAATATAGGAGCCCAGTTTCAAAAAGACATATGCACCCCTGTGTTTATTGCAGTATGATTTACAATAGCCAAGAAATGGAAGCAACCTAAGTGTCCATCGGTAGATGAATGGATAAAGATGTGGTCCATATACACAATGGAATATTATTCAGCCATAAGAAGAAAATATATCCTACCTTTTGCAATAACATGGATGGAGCTAGAGGGTATTATGCCCAGTAAAATAAGCTAGGCAGAGAAAGACATGTACCAAATGATTTCACTCATCTGTGGAGCATAAGAACAAAGCAAAAACTGAAGGAACAAAACAGCAGCAAACTCAAGAATGGGCTAACAGTTACCAAAAGGAAAGGGACTGGGCAGGGTGGGTGGGAGGGAGGGAGAAGGGGAGAAAGGGGCATTACGATTAGCACACATAATGTGGGGTAGCGAATGGGGAAGGCAGTACTATACTCACAGGGAAGACACGTAGTGAGTCTGTAGCATCCTTCTACGCTGATGGACAGTGAGTGTAATGGGGAATGTGGTGGGGAGTTGATAATGGGGGTGAATCTAGTATCCACAGTGTTGCTCATGTAATTGTATATTAATGATACCAAAGTAAAAAAAAAATTAAAAAAAAAGAATGAGTAAGAGAACATCATTCAATTTAGTAAAGTTAATCTTGACCAGTACTTGTATGTTTACTGATAAATGTGTATTAATCTATGTATAATATTTTATGAAAAAATATTTTAACTATAAATTAGGCATGTTGGTAATGTACAGTAATTTTTATTAAACAACTAGTGATTTTTTTGTGCTTTAATTTAAAAAATTATTTTATTTATTTTATTTTTTTTAAGTTTATTTTGATATCATTAATCTACATATAAATGAGTTATATTATGGTGATTACACTACCCCCTTCATCAGGTCCCCCCCGCCAACCCCATTACAGTCACTGTCCATCAGCATAGTGAGATGCTATATAGAGTCACCACTTGTCTTCTCTGGGTTGTACAGCCCTCCCCGTGCCCCTCTAACATTACATCTGCTAATCGTAATGCCCCTTTTTCCCCCTTGTCCCACCCTTCCCACCCATCCTCCCCAGTCCCTCCCTTTGGTAACTATTAGTCCGTTCTTGGGTTCTGTGAGTCTGCTGCTGTTTTGTTCCTTCAGTATTTTTTCTTTGTTCTTATACTCCACATATGAGTGAAATCATTTGATACTTGTCTTTTTCGGCTTGGCTTATTTCACTGAGCATAATACCCTCTAGCTCCATCCATGTTGTTGCAAATGGTAGGATTTGTTTTCTTCTTATGGCTGAATAATATTCCATTGTGTATATGTACCACTCTTCTTTATCCATTCATCTACTGATGGACACTTAGGTTGCTTCCATTTCTTGGCTATTGTAAATAGTGCTGCAATAAACATAGGGGTGCATCTGTCTTTTTCAAATTGGGCTGCTGCATTCTTAGGGTAAATTCCTAGGAGTGGAATTCCTGGGTCAAATGGTATTTCTATTTTGAGTTTTTTGAGGAACCTCCATACTGCTTTCCACAATGGTTGAACTAATTTGCAGTCCCACCAGCAGTGTAGGAGGGTTCCCTTTTCTCCACATCCTCGCCAACATTTGTTGTTGTTTGTGTTTTGGATGTTGGCCATCCTCACTGGTGTGAGGTGATATCTCATTGTGTTTTAATCTGCATTTCTCTGATGATTAGCGATGTGGAGCATCTTTTCATGTGCCTGTTGGCCATCTGAATTTCTTCTTTGGAGAAGTGTCTATTCATGTCCTCTGCCCATTTCTTAATTGGATTATTTGCTTTTTGTTTGTTGAGGTGCGTGAGTTCTTTATATATTTTGGATGTCAACCCCTTATCGGATACATCATTTATGAATATATTCTCCCATACTGTAGGATGTCTTTTTGTTCTACTGATGGTGTCCTTTGCTGTACAGAAGCTTTTCAACTTCATATAGTCCCACTTGTTCATTTTTGCTTTTGTTTCCCTTGCCCGGGGAGATATGTTCATGAAGAAGTTGCTCATGTTTATGTCCAAGAGATTTTTGCCTATATTTTTTTCTAAGAGTTCTATGGTTTCATGACTTACATTCAGGTCTTTGATCCACCTTGAGTTTATTTTACCTTTGTGTATGGGGCTAGACAGTAGTCCAGTTTCATTCTCTTACATGTAGCTGTCCAGTTTTTTCAACACCAGCTGCTGAAGAGGCCGTCATCTCCCCAATGTATATCCAAGGCTCCCGTATCAAATATTAATTGACTGTATGTGTTTGGGTTGATGTTTGGATTTTCTATTCTATTCCACTGATCTGTGGGTCTGTTTTTGTGCCAATACCAAATTATCTTGATTACTGTGGCTTTGTAGTAGAGCTTGAAGTCAGGGAGCGTAATTCCCCGTTTTATTCCTTGTTCTCAGGATTGCTTTGGCTATTCAGGGTCTTTTGCGGTGCCATATGAAAATTTAGAATTATTTGTTGCAGTTCATTGAAGAAAGCTGTTGGTATTTTGATAGGGATTGCATTGAATCTGTAGATTGCATTAGGTATTATAGCCATTTTGACAATATTTATTCTTCCTAGCCAAGAGCATGGGATGAGGTTCCATTTGTTAGTGTCCTCTTTAATTTCTCTTAGGAGTGTCTTGTAGTTTTCAGAGTACAGGTCTTTTACTTCCTAGGTTAGGTTTATTCCTAGGTATTTTATTCTTTTTGATACAATTGTTAATGGAATTGTTTTCCTGAATTCTCTTTCTGCCAGTTCACCATTAGTGTATGGAAATGCAACAGATTTCTGCATATTAATTTTGTATCCCGCAACTTTACTCAGTTCAAATATTAGGTCTAGTAGTTTTGAAGTGGATTCTTTATGTACAGTATCATGTCATCTGCAAATAGTGACAATTTGACTTCTTCCTTACCAATCTGGATGCCTTTTATTTCTTTGTGTTGTCTATTGCTGTGGCTAGGACCTCCAGAACTATGTTGAATAAAGGTGGGGAGAGTGGGCATCCTTATCTTGTTCCCGATCTTAAAGGAAAAGCTTTCAGTTTCTCTCTCTTAAGTATGATGTTAGCTGTGGGTTTGTCATATATGGCCTTTATTATGTTGAGATACTTGCCCTCTATACCCATTTTGTTGAGTTTTTATTGTGAATGCATGTTGAATTTTGTAGAATGCTTTTTCAGCATCTATGGAGATGAACATGTGGTTTTTGTCCTTTTTGTTAATGTGGTGGATGATGTTGATGGATTTTCGAATGTTATACTATCCTTGGATCCCCGGAATAAATCCCACTTGATCATAATGGCTGATCTTTTTGATGTATTTTTGAATTCAGTTTGCTAATATTTTATTGAGTATTTTTGCATCTGTTTTCATCAGGGATATTGGTATGTAATTTTCTTTTTTTGTGGTGTCTTTGCCTCGTTTTGGTATTAGAGTGATGCTGGCCTTGTAGAATATGTTTGGGAGTATTCCCTTTTCTACTTTTTGGAAAACTTTAAGGAGGATGGGTATTAGGTCTTCACTAAATGTTAGGTAAAATTCAGCAGTGAAACCGTCTGGGCCTGGAATTTTCTTCTTAGATAGTTTTTTGATGACCAGTTCAATTTCCTTGCTGGTAATTGGTCTATTCAGATTTTCTGTTTCTTTCAGGGTCAGTTTTGGAAGGTTGTATTTTTCTAGAAAGTTGTCCATTTCTCCTAGGTTATCCAGTTTGTTACCATATAATCTTTCATAGTATTGTCTCATAATTATTTGTATTTCCGTGGTGTCTACTGATTTTTCCTTTCTCATTTCTGATTCTGTTTGTGTGTGTAGACTCTCTTTTTTTTCTTATTATGTCTACCTAGGGGTTTTTCTATTTTGTTTATTTTCTCAAAGAACCAGCTCTGGCTTTCATTGATTCTTTCTGTTGTTTTATTTTTCTCAATTTTATTTATTTATGCTCTAATATTTATTACGTCCCTCCTTCTACTAACTTTGGCCCTCATTTGTTCTTCTTTTTCTAGTTTCATTAATTGTGAGTTTAGACTGTTCATGTGGGATTGTTCTTCCTTCCTGACGTGGGGCTGTATTGCAATATACTTCCCTCTTAGCACGGCCTTCGCTGTGTCCCACAGATTTTGTGGTGTTGAATTACTGTTGTCATTTGTCTCCATATATTGCTTGTTCTCTGTTTTTATTTGGTCATTGATCCATTGACTGTTTAGCAGCATGTAATTAAGCCTCCTTGTGTTTGTGGGCTTTTTTGTTTTCTTTGAGTAATTTATTTCTAGTTTCATACCTTTGTGATCTGAGAAGCTGGTTGATACAATATCAGTCTTTTTGCATTTACTGCGGCTCTTTTTGTGGCCTAGTATATGATCTTTTCTTGAAAATGTTCCATGTGAACTTGAGAAGAATGTGTATTTTGTTGCTTTTGGGTGTAGAGTTCTGTAGCTGTCTGTTAGGTCCATCTGTTCTAATGTGTTATTCAGTGCCTCTGTCCTTACTTATTTTCTGTCTGGTTGATCTGTCGTTTGGAGTGAGTGGTGTGTTGAAGTGTCCTAAAATGAATGCATTACATTGTATTTCCCCCTTTAATTCTGTTACTATTTGTTTCACATATTTACGTGATCCTGTGGTGGGTGCATAGATATTTATAATGGTTATATCCTCTTATTGGACTGACACCCTTATCATTATGTAATGTCCTTCTTTGTCTGTTACTGTCTTTCTTTTGAAGTCTTTTTTTTCTTCAAAAAAGTATTGCAAATCCTGCTTTTTTCTCCCTATTAGTTGCATGAAATATCTTTTTCCATCCCTTTACTTTCTGTCTATGTATATCTTTGGGTTTGAAGTGAGTCTCTTGTAGGCAGTATATAGATGGGTCTTGTTTTTTTATCCATTCAGTGACTCCATGTCTTTTGATTGGTGCATTCAGACTATTTACATTTAGGGTGATTATCGATAGGTATGTACTTATTGCCACTGCAGGCTTTAGAGTCATGGTTACCAAAGTTCAAGGGTAATTCCCTTACTCTAACAGTCTAATTTAACTCACTTCATATGCTATTACAAACACAACCTAAGGTTTTTTTTTTCCCTCTTTTTTCTTCCTTCTCCCTTCTTTGTATATGAGGTATCATATTCTGTACTCTTTGTCTACCCCTTGATTGACTTTGGGGGTAGTTCATTTGATTTTGCATCTGCTTAGTAATTAATTGTTTTACTCTGCTGTGGTTTTATTTCCCCTGGTGACAGCTATTTAGCATCAGGAATACTTCCATCTATAGCAGCTCCTGCAAAATGCACTGTATAGAGGTGGTTTGTGGGAGATAAATTCTCTCAGCTTTTGCTAATCTGAAAACTGTTTAATCCCTCCTTCAAATTTAAATAATAACCTTGCCAGGTACGGTATTCTTGGTTCGAGGCCCTTCTGTTTCATTGCATTAAATATATCATGCCACTCCCTTCTGGCCTGTAAGCTTTCTGTTGACAAGTCTGATGATAGCCTGATGGGTTTTCCTTTGTATGTGATGTTTTTTCTCTCTCTAGCTGCTTTTAAACGCTGTCTATATCCTTGATCTTTGCCATTTTAATTATTATATGTTTTGATGTTGTCTTCTTCAGGTCCCTTGTGTTGGGAGATCTGTGCACCTCCAAGGCTTGAGAGACTATCTCCTTCCCCAGATTGGGGAAGTTTTCAGCAATTACCTCCTCAAAGACACCTTCTATCCCTTTTTCTCTCTCTTCTTCTTCTGGTACCCCTATTATGTGAATATTGTTCCATTTGGATTGGTCACACAAGTTCTCTTAATATTCTTTCATTCTTAGAGATCCATTTTTGTCTCTGTGCCTCAGCTTCTTTGTATTCCTCTTCTGTAATTTCTATTCCATTTTCTGTCTCTTCTACTACATCTAATCTGCTTTTAAGTCCCTCCGTTTTATGTTTCATTTCAGATATGGTATTTCTTAATGATTGAATCCCCACCCCAAATTCGTCCGAGTTCTTGAATATTTTTCTGTGCCTCTATGAGCATGTTTATGATTTTTATTTTGAACTCTCTTTCAGGAAGATTGGTGAATTCAGTTTCATTTGGGCCTTTTTCAGATGTTTGAGAGATTTTTGTTTGAACCAGATTCCTTTGACGTTCCATATTTGTATATGGTGCCCTCTAGTGTCCAGAAGCTCTAGTCTCTGGAGTTGCTCAGCCCCTGGAGTGATGTCGGGGGTCGCAGGGGAATGGTGCTGGTGCTTGGGGGTTGAAAGAGTGTTTCCTGCTTCCATGCTGCAGTGCCTGTCTCCACTGTCAGAACCAGTGGGCCTGCACACAAGTGTAAGCCTCTGTGCTTTGCATCTGTCATTGCCATAGGCAGGTCCTCCCTGTGGCTGGCCTGCCACCAGGGGAGAGACTGCTGGTTTGGGACCTTTTGCCGGCCATCCAGGAGGAAGGTGCAGCAGCCTGCAAATCACAGTGAGGGGCCTCTGAATTGAGTATTCAGCTAGGGGGATGGAGCACCTGAAGCTCCTGAAGGTTCCCAACCTGCTGGCCAGAGTGCGCCCAGACAACTTTGTCCATCTATCCCTTCTCCCACGCAGCAAGCTCAGTGCAAACCCTGCCCCTTCAGCAGCCCTCTTGCTGCTAGGGAGCCTCTCAGACCACCTGCCTTTCCTTTGTCCCAGAGCAGCTGGATGTGGATCCCTGTCCTCCACAAACAGCTGGGATCTCAGTCTCCCCAAATATTCCATATGTCTTAGCTTTCCAACCCCACTAATCTCTAGAGCACCATGCAATGTAGGTTTGTGCTCCCTTAGCAGATATCTGGGGCTAGGTGTTCAGCAGTTCTAGGCTTCCATCCCGCCCCGCTCCATTTGTCTTCCTCCCACCAGTGAACCGGGGTGGGAGAAGGGCTTGGGTCCCGCCGGATCAAGGCTTTGTTTGGTATGTTACCCTGTTTAGTGAGGTCTGCTCTGTTCTCCACGTATATGCAGTCTGGTGCAGCCTTCTTTCCTGTTGCTCTTTTAGGATCAGTTGTATTAACTATATTTTCCTAGTATATGTGGTTTTGGGAGGAGTTGAGTTCTCGTCTTACCTTTCACGCCGCCATCTTGAATTGCTCTGCAGCTTCTTTTTTAAAGGAGTTCTCTTGTCTCACCTCTCATGCCGCCATCCTGAATTGCTCCCCAGCTTCTTTTTTAATGTACACGTCATTGGTTAAATAAATTTTCTTTTTGTTGCCAATAATTTCAGTTGTGATAGTTACCCTTTGTTAGCCTCAGTTTTAAGTGCTTGCCATTTCTGAAATGTACTAAGGTACATTTAAGTGTCCCCTCAACTGTACTCTGTGTCATAATTTCAGTGTAGTATGTTAGGAATTAAGTGTAAACCCTAAAGCTGAAGTAACTGCTAATCTAAGTATACCATTTAGTTGTTGAATTCTTTAACATTTAAAAAAATTTCTTTGAAAATTTTAAAGTTAAGTTTCTGAAATTTGAGAATAGAATAATTTACTTTTGGAGTATAGTAGTTTTTATATTTGGGAGTTTGAGTCTAGCCAGATAGGCATGGATATAAGAATGGATTCACATCCATTTCCTGCCTGGGTAATTTAGGAATGTAATCCTTTAAAAAGTCAAATTAATGGCACTTAAGTTTTTTCATGAAAAATCATGAAAATGCCAGGTGTGAGTACATATTTTTTCTGGTTATATTAGTGCCAAAAATGAATAAACTAATTTTAGGTTTCTAATGTCTTTTGAATTTTATAAATAGATATATACTCCAGTACTAAATGTGAGTAAATGAATTAACCAGCAAAATTGTCAGAATTTTATTTTAACTGGTCAAGTTAAAAAAATGACTTTTCCTGTGTTATTGTATCTCTATTTTTCTAGAAGATGTTATTGCAAAACATCTAGGAAAGAAACTGGAATGGCATTGCCACTGCAAGTGCAAATTTTTTTTTATAATCTTTTTTTTTAATTAAAGTATCATTGATATATAATCTTAATGATGGTTTTAAATACACAACACAGTGTTTCAACATTCATGCATGTTATCAAACCCTAACCCTCTCCAGTGCGGTCCATCGCATAGTATGATGTTACAGTATCATTAAGTATATTCTCCATGCTGTACTGTAGTCCCCATGACAAACCTGTATTGTAACTGTGAATTATTGTGCCCCTTAATCTCCTTCTCCCTCCTCTACCTACCTTCCCCAACCCCTCCCCTTTAGTAACCACTAATCCCTTCTCAGTGTCTATAAGTCTACTGCCATTTTGTTCCTTTTGTTTGCTTTGTTTTTATGCTCTGCAAATAAGTGAAATCATTTAGTACTTGTCTTTCTCCACCTGGCTTATTTCACTGAGAATAATCCCTTCTAGCTCCATCCATGTTGTTGCAAATGGCAGGATTTCTTTTCTTTTTATGGCTGAATAATATTCCATTGTGTATATGTACCACGTCATCTTTATCCATTCATTTATTTTTCATTTGCCTTTTGGGCATCTATATTTCTTCTTTGGAGAAGTGTCTGTTCAGGTTCACCCATTTTTTATTTGGGTTATTTGTTTTTTGGGTGTTGAGGCATATGAATTCTTTATGTATTTTGGATGTTAACCCCTTATTGGATAAATTGTTTACAAATATATTATCCCATACTTTACCAAAGTAATTTTGAGAATACAGGTTAAAAAGGGTGTAATCCCAGAACTGGTGGGTATGTAAAATAGGGTAAGGAAAAGGAAGCAAATTAAAGGAGGAAAATGGTAAGTTGAATAATTTGAGTTTATTATTTGAAGATACTATGCCCTTTTTTGGGCGCAGAATAATATAAGCTTACCAGCATTTTTAAAATATGGGAGAACTTGTATTTTAAGCTGTGTTCATGCTAGAACTTTTTTTCCAGATGCTATTTTTAGCTGTAGCTTTTAGTGGGCTGAATTTATCACAGTTTTCTTAGTTGTTCATTAACCTATTAGCATTTGACTGCTTTTATAGGTTCAAGAAAATATACTACTTGTTAGTTGCAACTGCTAAGAACTGGAATTGGAACTATTTTGCTTCTAGAATATCTTCCAAATTTGATTTCATTTTGAAAAATTTCCTTTTAACTTTAATAGCTTTATTTAACATTTTATGATAAACAGCAAGTAGGATTATTTATATTCTAGGGTGGTGGGCAAGTAGCTTGCACCAGTGTTGTATTATCCTTAGCACACAACTTTGTAGAACACTTTGATATACATTATTTCATTTAATTTTTTTGACACCTAGGAGGTATAGTTATCATCTCCATCTTACATATAATAAAACCAAAACCTCAATTGATTGAAATACTTAACCCAAGTTGACACTGTTTTGATCAGTACAAGAGCTAGGTTAAAAAAAAAAAACTATTCTGACTTAGGAGCTCTTCCTTTTTTTGTAACTTCAGCCAAGATCATTTATTTACTTACCGTCCACAGATATGGTGGTGAAAGAGAAAAATGTGTTTCCTGCCCTGACTAAGCTTACCTTCTAGTTAGGGAGACAGGCTAGTAAATAATCAATTAAAAATAGTATGCTAATATCTCTGAAAAGGAAAGTACAGATTGGTAATGTAGGAAGAAGCCAGTGTACGAGGGAACCAGGGAAGGCTTTTGATAGACGGTAACATCCAAACTCAATCCTGAACTCGTAAAAATTAGGTAAAGGTGAAGAGGCTGTATTGGAAGAGGAATGTTCCAGGTAGAGGGGAGAATATGATGCTGGAAGATCTGGAGGTGAGCAAGAGGTTAGTATGTTGGAGAATTGCAAGAAATTCATTATGGCTGAATCAGTCAGTGGCTGGATCAGTCAGAGATTGGGGAGATATGAGGGAGGGTAAGGGAAAGAAAAGGTATAGCTGTGAAAGATGTAATACTACAGCCAAGGCTGGATATGATCAGAGCCTGAATTAGTAGCAGCAGGGATGGAGAGGAGAGTACTGCAGGTAGCACAAAAAGCTGAGTAAATGTGATAGATTGGAGTCAGTAAGTGATATTTTATATAGTTGTTTTATGCCCTGTGTTTTCTTTGTATAGTAAAGGGTATATGATCCTAATAGTCAAACAGATAACTCTGCACTGTTTACCATGGTGAACCTTGGAGATCAGCTTTGGCTATCAGATTCTTTTACTACCATTTCTAGCCTGGTTTCTCTACTCCGGTATGCCTAGGTTAATCTTCCTTTAAGGTATTCTGAAGTAGGTCTTAGGCCTAAAGTTAAAAGAGGATAAATAACTAAATGAGGCTTCCCTTTGCTAGACCTTAATAACCTCTGTTGTCTAGAGAAGATGTTAAGGAAAAGCCAGGGAGAAAGTAGAGATAGAGGGGTGGAAGTTGTGATTTGTTGATAAAATGGTAGTTAGCTATTAATTTAATTTTTAAGCATAAATTTAAGTCATTAATACACAGAATATTTAAGTATTGCAAAGGTGGCCATTTATTCAATATATTTTATGCCCAGGGTTTAAAATATGAAGAGGCTCACCATTGTTAATAGGGCAGACAGACACACAACTCAACATAGTTTGCTAAGTACTACTTTAAAATAACTGTTTCATGCTAAGAATAAAGCAGCACAAGATAATGAGTTCAGTTTGGGGTATGTTGAAATTAAGATGTTTGTGGGATATTGAGCACCTACTATGCAGCAAGCACTAATCTAGATGCTGGGGATACAGAAGTAAAGAAAACAGTCCTTGCCCTCTCCAGTTTATATTTTGGTGGTTGGAAATAGATGTAAACAAATAATTATCAAATGTCAGAGGGTGGGAATATGCAAATCCATAGACAGAAAATAAGTTAGTGGTTACCAGGGAATTGGGGCAGGATGAAGTGGGGATTGACTGCTAATGGGCGTGGGGTTTCTTTTTGGGTTGTGAAAATAGTCTGGAATTAGGTACTGGTGATAACTGAAAAGCTTTGTGAATATACACAAATCACTGAATTGTATAGTTTAAAAAGGTGAACTTTGTTATGTGAATTATATCTCAACAAAAGTCAGGGAGTGGCAAAACAAAGCAGAATTAGGAAGGGTAAGAAAATGAAAGGGGTGCTGTTTTATATAGGATGGACAGAGTGCCTCAAAGAAGTAGTGTTTCATTTGTACAGAGCCCTGAGGAAATGAGGGAGTAAGTTGTGGGGTGTCTGGGGAAATTTTCCAGATGGAGAAACGGCAAATATAGAGGATTTGAGATTGGGAAGGTGCTTGGTAGAAACAGTGAGTAGGCCCCTTGTAGCTGGAGCAGAGCTGGTAAGTAGGAAAGTTACAGGAGGTAAAATGAGAGAGATGTTAGGGTACTTAGATCATGTAAGGACTTTAGGTTTTACTCAAAATGGGGATTGAGGAGTATAATGTTACCCAAATTAGGTTTTAAATGGAGTATTTAGGCTATAGTGTAGAGGAAGCCGAAGGGGTGAAACACTAAATCAATTAGGAGGCAATTACATTAGTTCAGATAAGACAATTAGGTAAGGATGGTAGTAGTGGAGGGGGTAAGAAGTGGTAGAATTCTGATATGTTTTGTAGGAAGAGCAGACAGGATTTGCTTATGGATTGGATGTGGAGTGTGAGAAAAAGGTAAGTAAAAGATGATAACCAAAATTTTTGAACCAAGAGATTGGAAGAGTGGAGTTCTCATTTAATGAGATGGCAGAGATTCTGGTGGGTGTCTAGGTGGACAGAAGTAATCAAGAGATTGGTTTTGGACATATTAAGGCTGAATGTGTATATAGGTGCCCAAATGGAGATACTGAGTAGGTATGTATGTATAAATGTGGAACTGGAGTCAGACATTTAATAGTTATCAATTTATGAGTATCATTGGAATTATGGTTGAAATTGAAATGAACAATCAGGAGAGAAGAATGAGAAATAAGGTATATTCATTTCCCTTGGGAAAGAAAACAAAATTTAAGGGGCATAAATAAAAGAGTAGACTAAAGAGGAGTCAGTGAGGGAAGAAACGAACCAGAAGATAGTGGAGAGAGGAATTTCCAAAGCAGGAGTAAATCAGTAATGTCAGGAGTTACAAGTAAGTCAAATAGCAGTATATTGGTACAGAGAAACTTCAGCAGAAACAGAGGCAAGTAGAGGAAGTGGAGGCAGCTAGCAAAGGCAACTCTGTTGCCCTAAGTGTGGTTGTGAAGGGAAGGGGAAATGGAAGTTAGAAAGAGAAACAATAGAAATAGGAATTTTGTGGACTGAGGGGGAGGGAGTTGAAGATAAAACACAGGAAACAATAATAGAAAATTTTGTAGGACCAAGCAAAAAAAAGGGTATAGTATATGGAGTTGCTTCTTCTCTGAAGAGCCTAAACAGATAGAGGTAAGGAGAATTTGTACCTGGGAATGGAAGTATAGGAAATTGATGCCCTATAGCCTGTTTTCTCTCTGAAAAAGCAGTCCTTTGCCAAGAGTGATAGACATAGGGTGATGGCTTTAAGAGAATCATTGTGAGGAATGTGGGTGAAGGAAGCTGAGGAGGAATGTTAAAAAAAAAAAAAAAGATTCCCTGAGCTATATTGAGGGAGATCATGAATTCATAGTGGTGCTCATCTGTATGTGTTAATTTTCTCCATCAAAACTTAGAAACTGTGGTTCAGGAATATTGGAGATGAATGGTTAGGGTTATTGAGGATTCAGCATGATTAGTAGGGAGAATATGATAGAAAAACCTAACGGCAGGGTAAAGGAATTTAAGATACAACCTTATCTTTTCCTTGAAGCTATCCTCCATTAGTCTTTTTCTTTTTCATTTTGTACTTATTTCTCTGCTCTGCTGCCTATGCTTATAATCTGTTAGAATTTTAAAATTCATACATATATTTTTAAAATAAGTTATTTAAAAAAATATATATATACTTATCTTAAATTTTAAAAATACGGAAAAGTACAAAAACGTGGACAAATCATACGAAAGCCTGCTGTATCTGGATATGACCACTGTTGTTAATATGTTGGTGATTATTCTTTCAGACACCTCCTTGGATGTATACACATCTACTTATTTGTACATTTCCCCATAAATGGGATTTATACATTACATACTGTTTTCTTATCTGCTGATATTATTAAATATAGATCTATTACAACTATCTGTAAAAGCTGCAAAGTACTCCACGGCTTAAATAACAAACTATACTTAAATTAGCCAGTCCTTTGATGATGACTATTATTTATTTGATTTTTTAACTTGTAGACATCACTATTAACAAACACAGTACATACACTTTTTCTTTTCTGTACTATTATGGTTATTTCCTGTGAGTAATAATAGCTAATACTTACATAGCATTTTCTCTATGGTAAGCACTGTTCTAAGCACTTGAATTTGTCTTTTATTTCTAAATTTCTTCTATTAAATTTCAAGGTGAATCATTCAGACTTGCATCTTTTAGCTTTACCTTGAGAATGTAGTAACTAAATAAGACTACCTACCTGCATGTATTAGATAAGACCACACCTAAACCATCCTATAATACAGTGTTGTGGCTAAGTGCTTAGGCTTTGGAGTCAAAACAGATCTGGATTCAGATCCTTGCTTTGCTCCTTACTTTAGTTGTAGGACTCTAAAATTCAACTTCCCAGTTTGTTTAAGTGAAAGGAATTTAAAGCATAAATATTTTTCATTGGGAGAATTTTATAACAAAAATGAAGTAATTATTTAAAAATTTAAAAATTAAAATCCTTCAGGGTGTGGTTTAATGTTACTTTACTTTTCTAGGTTAAGGGAAGATATAGAAATTGTGGTTATTATCTTTTGTTTAATAAATGTTCATAAATGAAATCTATGCCTTGTTATAAATCACATATTCAAAGAATATTTAATGAGAAGAAAATGTCCACGATCACTGTTAGATTTTAAAAAAGGAAGATATAAAACTGTGATCACAGTTTTATTAAAAAAAAAAGGCTGGTAAAAAATAGATTAAAACAGAAGGGTAATCTCAGAAAATTGGGATTTGAAGTGACTTTATTTTCTCCTTTATATTTAAAAATATTATCAAATTTTTCATAATGATATGTCCTTTTTTCTATCACTTTTATAACTTAATAAAACATAAAAATGTTAAAATAGGAATCTTCATGTATTAGAACATTTTAAGTATCTCAGAAGCTCTTATGATGCCATCTTTTAATTTTCCCTCACAGATTTTAATTTTCAGTGTTTATGTTTATTGTACCCCTCTAGTTCTGTCAGCTGTCTGATTTTGGGCAAATTATTAATCTCTAGCCCTGTATAGATACAGTTCATATATCTATAACATAAGGAAATAGGACTAAGTAAATGCTTTGAAAGTCGGATTATTAAGTTCTGTAAAGTCTCTACCTTTTTTTAAAAAAATGAATGTTTTGTTACTGCATCTTTATTTCAACCTCTGGAAGATCAGGTACTTACCAGCCACTGACTATTGTATGCAGTTTTTTCTCATTAAATTTGTCTCTGAGAAGGATCAAGAAAGTTGAGACTGCTCTTGTAGAGTTTCTTCAGGAAAGATTTATCTTTCCCTCTCCCATTTCATAAAAAGACCTCATGCAACTCCTAATGTAGCGATTGAAAATTCAGATAACTACAAGTCTCAAGACAGTGTAATATAAACCAGTGAAATTGGCTGAATGGTCTTACAGTTAACTGGAAAGCACACTAAAAAAGGTAGCTCCAGTTTTCCTTTATGTATGTGGGAATATATATTTAAATGTCACCAGATTTTGTGATTCGACAAGCCAGAAATCTGGGTTTTTATGTAAAATCCCATTATTAAATGTTGACAGCTAATTCAAAATGTTTTAGAACACTGTGCAGGCCAAACAGAACACTTCTGTCATCCAGATATGTACTATAGAAAGTGCAAGACCTGCAGAAGGGAAAGTATATTTTGAAGTGAAATTAGTCATCTTGAAATAGGCATGAGGTAGTCACCTGATTGCCTTTGGGAATCAAAGAAATAATGCTTATGGAATATCTCAGTAACACCTCTTCATTGCATACTCTTCTGAGGGCAGGAATTAGGACATTTATTTATGTTAGTAGCTCCAATTAATACCTCCAGACCTCAGTGGTTCCTGGTAACCAACCCCTCATTGAATGTACGTAACTTAAGCAGATGTAGCTCCATTTTTAACAGAGTTTATACACTTATGGTAGAGATAATCTTAAATTATGACCAGTTTACATGTAAATTTATGGCACATTTTAGGTTTGGAGAACAGTACTATGTTAATGTGTGTTTAGCTCTTATTTCCTTATACCTATACTTTTAGCCTTCTTAGGACTATTACTTATTAGTAATTATTCCTATATTTTTTACTTTGTCCCCTTCCCTAAAAAGTGAACTAATTTGAATAAGTAGAACATTGTTTTTGTTTTTTAAATGTGCTGGCTACATCAGATATTCCTCTCTTCTGAGTATTTTTGTATGAACTTTGAATTCTGTTTCATGTGTCCATCCATCTATCCCATCTATTCAGTAAACATTATCCTGTCCTTGTCAAAGATGACAAGGCCCTGCATGATGAGCTATCTACCAAACCCACTAACCTTATCTCATGGTAGCAAGGGGAATCTCTTGATTCCTGTATTTTAGCCACCCTCTGTACCTTTCAGTTACTCAAACATGCCACATCTTTTTCTGCCTAAGGACTTTTGCACATGCTGTTCCTCAGATTGTCTTCCTTCTCTCTTCGCTCTATGAGTTGCTGATTCTTATCCTCAGGAACCTGTAAGAGAGGTTTTCCCTGACTACCTTCTCTTAAAGGAGTTCTCACATTATTTTTATTAGATTCCTGTTTGTTTTCTTCATAGCATTCATCCCACTTTGAATTTTTAAGTTATTTCCTTGTTTTTCTGTTTCTCTCATTACAGAAACGCTCTTAAGGAGAGGGACCTCTTTTGTCTTACTCAGTTTTGTATCCTAGGCTTATAATAAATTGCCTTTCAGTAGATGAATTTATAATCAACATAATAATCATATTGGATACCTACACCATGCTGGACATTGTTGAGCTCACAACTCTATAATGTTAAATAGATATTGCTGCCGTATTGTAAATGAGACAGCCAAGGCTTACTGTGGTAACTTTCCCAAAGTTAAACAGAAAATAAGTGAACTTAAAATAGAACTATAATCGAAACTATAAAAAGAAAACTGGAAACCCAGTTTTCACTACCTTTTTTCTTTCATCATGACATGCTACCTACATCTACCAAACATATTGTAAACAATTGGTATGATGACACAAGGCTCATATTGTTTGTATAGTGGTTTTAGACATTTCTAAGGAAACTTGTGGCTTTCTCCTTATTCCCCATCATGCATAAAAGATTACAGTAGTATTCGAAATGCCTGCTTATCATCCGCTATATGTAGTGTCTCATGATTTTGACTTTCTGATCAATCCAAATGAGAATTTGTGTACTTTTGGTTAATAATAATGACACCCTCTACTAACAGAAATTTTATCCCGTTTTTTTTTTATTAAGGTATTATTGATATACACTCTTATGAAGGTTTCACATGAAAAAACAATGTGGTGACTACTTTTACCCATATTATCAAGTCTACACCCACACCCCAATGCAGTCACTGTCCATCAGTGTAGTAAGATGTCACAGATTCACTGTTTGCCTTCTTTATGCTACACTGTTTTCCCAGTGACCCCATGTGTACTAAACATAATACCCCTCAATCCCCTTCTCCCTCCCTCCCCACCCACCTTCACACACCCTTCCCATTTGGTAACCACTAGTCCCTTTTTGGAATCTGTGAGTCTGATGCTATTTTGTTCCTTCAATTTTGCTGCATTGTTATACTCCACAAATGAGGGAAATCATTTGGCACTTGTCTTTCTCTGTCTGGCTTATTTCACTGAGCATAATATCCTCCAGCTCCATCCATGTTGCTGCAAATGGTAGGATTTGTTTCTTATGGCTGAATAGTATTCCATTGTGTATATGTACCACATCTTCTTTATCCATTCATCTACTGATGGACACTTAGGTTGCTTCCGTGTCTTGGCTATTGTAAATAGTGCTGCGATAAACATAGGGGTGCATCTGTCTTTTTGAATCTGAGAAGTTGTATCCTTTGGGTAAATTCCAAGGAGTGGGATTCCCAGGTCAAATGGTATTTCTATTTTTAGTTTTTTGAGGAACCGCCATATTGCTTTCCACAATGGTTGAACTAGTTTACATTCCCACCAGCAGTGTAGGAGGGTTCCCCTTTCTCCGCATCCTCGCCAGCATTTGTTGTTTGTCTTTTGAATGTTAGCCATTCTTACTGGTGTGAGGTGATATCTCATTGTGGTTTTAATTTGCAGTTCCCTGATGATTAGTGATATGGAGCACCTTTTCATGTGTCTGTTGGCCATCTGAATTTCTTCTTTGGAGAATTGTCTCTTCATATCCTCTGCCCATTTTTTAATCAGGTTATTTGCTTTTTTGGGTGTTGAGGCATGTGAGTTCTTTATATATTTTGGATGTTAACCCCTTGTCAGATATGTAATTTACAAATATATTCTCCTGTACTGTAGGATGCCTTTTTGTTCTGTTGATGTTCTGATTAGTTGCATGAAATATCTTTTTCTATCCCTTCACTTTTAGTCTGTGTATGTCTTTGGGTTTAAAGTGAGTCTCTTGTAGGCAGCATATAGATGGGTCTTGTTTTTTTATCCATTCAGTGACTCTGTCTTTTGATTGGTGCATTCAGACCATTTACATTTACGGTGATTATCAATAGGCATGTACTTATTGCCATTGCAGGCTTTAGATTTGTGGTTATCAAAGGTTCAAGGTTAACTTCCTTACTATCTAAGTCTAACTTAACTCACTTAATATGCTATTACAAACACAGTCTAAAGGTTCTTTTTTTCTCCTCCTTTTTCTTCCTCCTCCATTCTTTATATATTAGGTATCATATTCTGTACTCTTTGTCTATCCCTTGATTGATTTTGGGGATAATTGATTTAATATTGCATTTGCTTAGTAATGAACTCTTCTACCTTCTTTACTGTTTTTATTACCCCTGGTGAGAGCTATTAAACCTTACGAACACTTCCATCTATAGCAGTCCCTCCAGAATACACCGTAGAGATGGTTTGTGGGAGGCAAATTCTCTCAGCTTTTGCTTATCTGAAAATTGTTTACTTGCTCCTTCAAATTTAAATGATAACCTTGCTGGATAAAGTATTCTTTCTTCCAGGCCCTTCTGCTTCATTGCATTAAATACATCATGCCACTCCCTTCTGGCCTGTAAGATTTCTGCTGAGAAGTCTGATGATAGCCTGATGGGCTTTCCTTTGTATGTGATCATATTTCTCTCTCTGGCTGCTTTTAATAGACTGTCCTTATCCTTGATCTTTGCCATTTTAATTATTATATGCCTTGATGTTGTCTTCCTTGGGTCCCTTGTGTTGGGAGATCTGTGCACCTCCATGGCCTGAATGACTATCTCCTTCCCCATATTGGCGAAGTTCTCAGCAATTACCTCCTCAAAGACACTTTCTATCCCTTTTTCTCTCTCTTCTTCTTCCTGTAACCCTATAATGTGAATATTTTTCCATTAGGATTGGTCACACAGTTCTCTCAATATTCTTTCATTCTTAGAGATCCTTTTTTCTCTCTGTGCCTCAGCTTCTTTGTATTCCTCTTTTCTAATTTCTATTTCATTTATCGTCTCCTCCACCGTATCTAACTGCTTTTAAAACTTTCCATTGTGTGTTTCATTTCTTATACTGTGTTCCATAATGATTGGATCTCTGACTAGAATTCATCCCTGAGTTCTTGAGTATTTTTCTGTACCTCCATGAGCATGTTAATGATTTTTATTTTGAAATCCCTTTCAGGAAGATTCATGAGGTCGATTTCATTTGAATTTTTCTCAGGGGTTGTATTCATAATTTTACTTTGGACCAGGTTCCTTTGGCGTTTCATATTTGTATACGGTGCCCTCTAGTACCCAGAAGCTCTCTCTGGAGCTGCTCAGTCCCTGAAGCAATGTTGGGGATTGCAGGGAAGTGGTATTGGTGCATGGGGGGAGGAAAGACCTGTTTCCTGCTTCCTGGCTGCTATGCCTGTCTCCATTTTTGAACCAGTGTGCCGAGCACACAGGTGTAAGCCTCTATGCTTTGCATTTGTAGTTGCTGTAGACGGGGCTTTCCTCTGGCTGGCCTAACGCCAGGGTAGGTTTT
>JAVSCE010021900.1:0-10495 GCA_032199065.1 Smutsia gigantea | reverse complement strand
CCCGGTGGCTGGGTGAGAGACGTTGAGGCCTAGCCAGCTGGTATAGGGAGAGAGGAAAGGGAGGGAGGCCTGGGCCGTGTTTGCTGTACCTTCTCCTTTTTCCCCTGGGGCCCAAGGGGGGGCTGGCCAGGAACCTGAAGGTTTGGATGCCCTATTCTCCGAGCATTGGTGGAGTAGAGCAAAAGTCTTCAGTCCTGAAGATCTGGGACTCCCTTAGCCTCCTCCCTCTATGTTAGGTGGGGAGGTGAGGAACTGATTCTACCCCTGCTGACAGATGTGCTTTGTGGCTTCCTGAGCAAGTAATCTGCCCATTACAGCAGCCAACACAGACCTTGGCAGGGACCCATGACCAACTGTAAGCCACACCTTTTGGGGGATGGTAGAGAGAACCATTAGAGTCTACCTAGCAGAAGATAAGTGGCTTTTCCTCTCTTGCGTCTACTTAGGTCTAGAAACCCAAACAGAAAGCTTTACAGAAGTGTACAATATTAAACTGGGGAGAGAGATGCTGCTGGACTTTTTTCCTAGCCTTATGCCATTATTCCATTATTTGTGGGTCAGAAAATCCTGGTGAGAGTCCCAAGAACTTGAAGAACTTTGGGCTGAGTTAAGAGAACTTTCCACTCTGGATTATCTTTCCAACCAACCTGGCTTGTCAAACTAGATTGCCCTTCCAGTTCTAAGTATCTAATCAAGAAGAAAAAGAGAGAGTGGATGAAGGAAGAGGATGAGGTCCAAGTGAGTCAGGAGAGAGAAAGCAATGAATTGGTTCTTGCCTTCCATTTAGGGTTCTTAAGAAGGGAGGCAAAAGCTGTCCAGGGAGAGGAGGAAAGAGATGGGGTTCACAAGACTCTCTTAGTTGTCCTTGGTACCTCTGTTATTGCCTGAAGGTCTCCTGGTCTGTGTGGCTCTGGAGTAGAAGTGCTTATTGCAAAGAGGCACTCACCAGAAAGGCTCTGGCTGCCTACAGACCCTTTTCTTAAAGGCTAAAGGAGTCCTTCTCTGCAAGAGGATACTTTGTTGAGATTGAATGAGAGCCTTATGGAAGTAGCAATGTAGTCATCCCCCATTTGGGAGTCATAGACCATGCCCTGCAGATCTCAGCCTCTTGACTGCTGTTCCCATCTTGAAGTCTGGAGGATCCCCATAACTTCTTAAATGTTCTGTATATTATTGAGACCAGCAGAATCTTGTATGGAGTTCCTCAAGGGCCTTCATTTCAGAGCATAAGGAATCAAAATGGCAATACTGCAGAAGAAAGGGCAAAGTGGCTCTTAAGGGGTATTTGGGTAGACCATTAAGATCTAGGGTTCCAGACTCAGACTCAGCTGTGACCTGTTCATTTTTTGCAACCTCTAGGAAGTCTCTCCTCTTCTCTGGATGCAATTTTTCCATTTATTAAATGAAGACAGTTATAACTATCTCTTTAAAGTTTAAACAATAGGTCCTCCCTCTCTCTTCCAAAGAATATAGTAGGGACCTGATATCACTGATTGGGCTAATTCACTCACCAAATGTTGATTGAGCATCTGCTTTGTTCCAGATACTACACTAGGTATTGGGAACACAGTGGTTAGACACAGGTATGGTTCTGCCCTCCTGGAACTCGCAGTTCAGCAGAAGTTTATTGTTCTTGCTCACTCCCAGTGCAAGCCCCTCTAAGGGGCTGTCTCCTTAAGCCCTAAGAGAGTCAAGGCAGTGCTGGTGTTAGCATCATTGTCCTTTTGTGGACCAGGCTGTACTGTTAGAGGCCTGTCATGTGAGCTCCATCATCCCCCCATCCATAGTGGTGAGAAGAATCCAGAGGCCATTCCTTGCTTGGAAAGATGAGCTCTAGGGGGAGAGCATCTTTTAAAAAACTTATTGTTGTTATTTATTTGAAAGAGAAATTAAGGCTTGAAAATGAGGCCTAGAGGAGCGGCAGAGGCTGGGAGAGAAGCCACAGCCAGCAGAACTGGATGTTCCCAAGGTGCTTATTTAAGCCTCAGTTCCCAGCTAGTGGGAGGGAAGGGAAGAGCTCCTGCCCCCTTGTTGTCGTTGCTGCTGTTGCCACAGCTGCACGGAGCCTCCTGTCCTGGGTAGGAGTTTGACTGAAGGGAGTGGCTTCCCTCTTTTCTCCCTCAGCCAATTAATTGGCCTGGCTGCAACTCAGCAGCTGAACCAGGCCTGGGCCTATCCCTGAGAGCTCCCTGGAGTCTCTTCCCGGCTCCTTAGGAAGGGAATGAGAGCTCCTCTTGGAGACTAAGGCCCTGGACTCCACTCCTGCTCTGCCTGTCTCCTAGACAATCCTGAGTGTTTCTGAGCACAGATTTTCCCAATGAAACTGCCAGGGATAGGCACACCTTGTAAGTCAGTTCTGTGTCTAAGCCACATAACTCACTGATCTAGGGAAGCTCCCAGCTATCCAAGGCTCTCTTTGAACAGTTAGGTTGAATTTGGGCTATTCATGTAAGCAGAAGGGATAGGCTCTCTGGCCCTATTGTCTGTCCCCTGGGCTGGGCAGTCTCACAGTCTGTCTTCTCTCCAGCTGCTATTAGAGAGGAAGAAATTTATTACAAAACAACAAGTAGAGCTTTTGAGCACTTAATTGTGTCAAGCAAAACCTTGCCTCCTATGCTCTCAGAGACCTAAGAGGCAAAAAAGAAAAAAAAAAGGCAAATGGTACCAGATGGGGTCTCTGTATGCTTGAGAGAAATGCTAGTCTGGCCTCCCTGAAACCTAGGTTATCCATTAACTCAATTTTTTAGTTCGTGAACACATGCTCAGTTACAGATACTTTAAGGATAGAAACAAGCGAGATCTCTCCAGTGGGTGGCCAGGAGAGGATGGGCTCAACAACTACAGGAAGGTTTTAGATACACATCAGGAAAAAGTGGAGATCATTGGAAGGTGCTCCTGAGAGAGAGTAGCACCTTCCTTGGGAGAAGATGAAGAATGCTAAGGTTCTGACCTTGTGACTGTGTGCTCTTGGAAAGGAGTTTAAGACTCCTCCTGCCTCCTGACACTCAGGGATCGGGATGGTCAGGACATTAATTCAGTGAGTAGACCACAACAGCTCCTAAAAGTGGCAGAGAGAACATTGTAAAGAAAGCAAGAAGCCACTATGGAAAATTGACTTACCTGTCTGGGAGGTATCCTGTGGTCTGGGAGCCTTAAGTTGCCTCCCCATAGTCAGATGACTTTTCAATTTATGGATGGATTCTCCTAGTGGGTCTATGTGGCTCATGACCCAGTAGTATTCCTCAGGTCCTGGGATTAGCATACCCTTCTCTCTTTCTCTGTATTGCAAAGTGAGTATCAGGTTTGCTCAGGCCTCCAGCTTCTCTCTTACTATACATCTCCTTAATCTATAAACACAAAGAGCTTACTTTTTGCTAGATGTTGTGCTGGGCTCAGTAACAAGAATCTTGCCCCAGGGATATACACAATCAAGACTGATTGAAGTATTATAGGTAATGAACTCTGCAAGAGGAACTAAGTCCAGCAGGGCCAAAGAAAAACAGGCAGGGCCTTCATTAAGTTGGGTGGGGGGGCTCCTCACAGAGGAGACATTCCTGACCTGGCTCTTAGAATAGGACTGGAAGCTTGGCAGTCTAATAGAAAGAGGTGAGGATAAGAGTGTCTAGCAAAGGGCATGGAGAAAGAAACAAAAGGGTACACTTGAATGAATGAAGGGTTATAATTAAAGAAATAGTATGACCTTTGAGTTTAGGAGTACCACTTCAGTAGTGGTTGAGAGATTGGAGAAGGTAAGATTGGAGGATTGGAAAACTAATGTGGAGGTGGGTGCAATCATAAGCCAGGCAAGAGATGAAGAGACTGAAGCAGAAAGAGAGGAGGGGGCATATATACAGATGCTAATTAAGTGAAAGAGGCAGAATGTGGTACCTGTTTGGTTGTGGGGTAGAGAGGTCGGAAGTCAGGGATGCCTGTCAGCTTTCTGATATGGATATCTGCATAGCAAGAAGCACCATCTTCACTCCAGGAAATTAGGGGGCCTGTGTACCTCTTGGCTTCAGAGACTGCTTATGTGGAAAAAGGCTGATGTTTTCCTTTGCTCTGCTGTTGAAATTGCATTCTTGGTGTTATGGGGGACCCGTGAGTCTTCGATAACCAAAGCAGAGTGACACTGGCTCTAAAGCCTCAAAAAGTGTACCTAGAAATGCACTCACCTGCCAGTGAATACTTTCCCTCTGCAACTGCTTTGATGAATACAAGTGAATTGGTGGCAGCAAGGAGCCACAGTGGGTTGTTGTTATGCTTTTTCCAGCAGCACTTTGATGGAAAAATAAAATCCTTTGTTGGCTGAGAGATTGCAGTTTTTGGCCTGGCCTTTTAGCATCATTCTAGTCAAACCTATGGCTTCCTGACTAATTAGCTGAGCTTGGTCCTTTCACTGATTTCTTCTAGAATGGATGTGTGAATTACTGTTTTACCTGCAAGAGTCAGAATGGAGAAGTACACATACCTCCCTTCTCTGCTGCTATCTTCCAGGCAAGGTGTGTCAAGGGAGCGGGCTTCTGGGGTGAGATAGCTCAGAGGTGACTTGGCTTCTTAAAGGTTCCAGGCATAGCCTCTGCAGGCAGGTGCTTCCATGTAGCTGAGAGTCAGGCTGAGTCATTTCCAGCCCCCAGCTGCCTACTGTCCCCAAATGGAAAACAGAGCCTTCTTCCCTTGAACCTAGTCTCAGGAGCCCTCTCCCCTCCTTGAAAGGGCAAATAGAGCCTTGTATTTGGAAAGGGGACAAGGGAGACTCAGCTTCTTGGGCTTAGATAATTCATGCCTTCCAGCAGACCCTAGCAGAACTGGTGCAGGAAGGGACAGAAAGGGTCAAATCAGGCTAATGGCAGATACCCAGAGGTGCCGGTTGAAGGAAGCAAGAGGTGTGGCTCAGCAGGCTCTCAAGTTGTTTCCTAAGGAGACTCTAGTGGGAATCTGGCCATAAGGAAGGAAGGAAGGAAGGAAGGAGGGAGGGGGCGAAGGGGGGAGGGAGGGAGGGGGCAGAGCTGATACCAGCCTAGGAGTTCCCTTGAGGCTTTACATTCTTAGTCAGTTTAAGCAAATACATACTTGCCTTTGCTGTTGTTATTCAGAGATGTCAAATTGAGGATCAGATAGTTATGATTTTTGAGGATCAATTTTAAGTTCTTGTGATGATGTGAGTGTATGCACAAGTAAGAGGGGACTAATGGCCATGAAGGGTGTTCTCTGAATGACCCTTCTAGCCCTGAGAAGTTCAAGTATGATAAAAGGCCACATCCAGGCAGAAATGAGCCCTTCCACTGTGGTTCCTGGCCTGGTTTTACCTGTTTTTGTCACAGGACTCTTGGTTGTCATAACCAAGAGTTCACCCCATCTATCTATTTAGAACAGTACCTGAATGATACTGTAACTAAGATTTATTAAATTAACTGCACCCAAATCATGGAGTGAGAACCATATATATTTTACTATGTTGTTAACTTAAACATAATTACATACAAGCTGTAAATTATTTATAGTTCCCATATTAATTTCCAATTTTATCCTTATAAAGGAATTGATGAAGCCCTCAGCCATGCATGATTTAGATCAGCATTTCCTATAGTATATTCTTAGGAATATTGGTCCTTTGAGATAATCTTATGGGGGAAAAAGGATCTACAGACAACTTCCTTTGGGAAACTACATTCTCTGTACCAGCTCGTTTTACTAGCATTTTAAAGGCACTGAGAAGTCCTGCAGTAAAGAAACATTTCCACTTTGTTTAACTCAATGTTTCCCAAGGTTATATAGCTATGGAACCTTTTTTCATGTTATATCTATTAACCTCTTACAGAATCAATGTGTTTCATGGAATACACCTTAGGAAATGCTGGCTTAAAAATTGGTCTCTCTTCTGATCCAGTCTAGATTTGCATTCTTCCCAGCTCTTTTGAACTTCTTTTATAACCCATATCATTTTGCCCCATGCTGGTCTCTAATGGGATGTCACTGTGTTGTGTCAGAGCCTGGACTTGCTGCCATCAGTAGGAAGTTTCTAGTGAACTTTGGTCAGGTGTAGAAGTAAATGCTAAGTGCCTAGTTTTTCTCATGATATTGCAAAGGAGTTTTATTTCCCTTCAAGTCCCTCTACTAAATGGTGGTTTGGTGAACCCAGCAATTTCACCATTAGCTTTTTTTTTTTGGACAGCTTCATTGAGATATAATTCATATACTGTACACTTGAGCATTTAGTACTTGACTTTTAATCCTGGTGTGGCTGCTGCTTGCCTTAGTTCTGTTTCTCCTTTTTTCCTGTAGGCTGTGCTCTGCCCTTTTCTGTTCTGCTAAGCAGGAGATAATATAAAGATTATAGTCCAAATCATTCATCATGAAGAATCCCATCTCAATTAGGATTTAAGCTGAAAAACTTGATTTCCTGATTAGATTACCTCAATCTCTAAATGTCTCCACTAGTTACTGTAGCCCATGAAGCATCCCTGCATAATCGTTTTATAGCCTCTACTCCATGGGCATGGATGATAAGCAGGTTTCACCCCTTATGCTAGTGCCCATTGGTCAGTGGTGGCTGCCTAGAGCACATGTGTTAAGGTGGATTCTGAGGCGGGGTCTGGTTCAGTAAGAAAGGGTGACATACTTGATTTACCATAACTGCCATGGTCTTCAGCAAGGGAAACATCAGTTCTAGTACTCTGCTCATCATCCTGGCAGCCCTGAATCATCATAGTTCTCCTAGGCAAAGAACACAAACACTCTTGGGGATCTTAGCCAGCTTGGCAATCTGTTTGACTAAGGGGCTGGAATCTTATGATATGGCTCCTTAAGAAATGAATGGAAAAAAAAAGATCTTTCTTTACCCTAATCTGCATGGGTTTTTAAAGTATTGACTTGATATAAAGTTAATAATCCCTTGGAAATAGGCCAGGTAAGAGGGACTAATCTTGACTCTGCTAAGCAGATAAGAGGGGGAAAGGGCAGATGCAGAAGAAGATCTCATAAATATCACATAAGTGGTTGGCCACTTAAGATGAAATTATAGACCCTTGAGCAAAGGAGCAAGAAGAAGGTGTAGGCTACAAGAGGAGACTGTAGCCAGCAGTACTAGAGAGGAAAGGCCCTGCCATGGGGTATACAGCCTTAGCAATCTTTT
This sequence comes from Smutsia gigantea, assembly GCA_032199065.1. NCBI lineage: Eukaryota > Metazoa > Chordata > Mammalia > Pholidota > Manidae > Smutsia > Smutsia gigantea. The sequence continues at coordinate 3,363 of JAVSCE010021900.1, read as the reverse complement.
TTTCCTCCAGGACCCCCAGGCCCTAATTTTTCCTTCTGTTTTCTCAGAGACTGATTTCCAACTCTGCAGTCAACCTGGCTGCTGTAGTGGATACTTTGGAGTTTCTTACCTCTGGAACTAAACACAGACCTCTCCATGTGATCTGACCAGCACAGATTGCTGTGGGGCTGCCACTGTCCATAATATTGATACTGTACTTCTATTACTGTCAGCTGAGGTTTCACAATCATATTTAATAGCTATACCTATTATTATATTGCACTCAGGACACATCTGAAATAGGGTAGTCCTTTGCCTTAGCAGTGTAAAATCAAGGCCAGAACTTGGGATCATGTCTTGATCTATGCTGCCTACCAATATAGGTAGGTAAGGGTCTAGTATGTGGTAGTTTCATGCTTAGAAACTGTATCATATGTGTGTAATATCACTCTTTCTCAGAGAGGTAGCTGGCTGAATTTGGCAATGTGGAATTTAAGTAGGAATGCTGTGTAATTGAGTAGGCTAGGGTAGACAGAAAGCCAGTGCTTATGTGAATAGAAAGTTTAATGTAAGTCTACTATATGATATAGCCATCAGAAAAGCTAATGTGCTAATTGGGCTGCATTAATAGAGGTGTGGAGTTCAAATCCTAGGAGGTGATAGTCCTACTTGGCACTGGTCAGTGCTATCTGAAGTCCTGCATTCTATGCTGATACCATCATTCAAGAGAAAGAGTAAAAGGAATGTTGAAAGGAGTCAAGCTCTGTCACGTGAGAACAGTTAGAAGAACTGAGGCTGTTCAACCTTTAAAAAAACAGTCTCAGGGAAAACATTTTAAGATTTTCAAATGCCTAAAGGACTGGAGTTAAGGAAAATGGTTAGATTTCTTGTTACTTGTGGCTTCACAGGGAGGAATCAGGGTTTTTGAGTAGGATCATGAACATGCTTCTATATCTGGACCTCCCCTACCTTCTATCTCTCTTGCTCCCCATATCTTCTGGTAGCAGTTCTTAAGTTGGGTCAGAAGCCAGGGCACTTGGGAGACATGTTGCTCTTTACAAAGTGCCACACTCTTTTTAAAGTAGGAGCTAGGAACAACATTCTAGTAATAAACATGACTCTATTGTGTGCCATATAAACATGTCCAAAAAAATCCACTATGGAACTTAGTATGAGCAGTACTTTTCTAGTTTTCTGTTAAAATGTGTTTTCTAATCTTTCTTATCTTTCAAGGTCTATCAAAAAAATCTCACCTTCTCCATGCATCCTCTTCCTTTGTTCAGTAAGGTGTGAACTCTCCATTCTATCTGTCCTGCAGCCTTAATACTTTGTGTAAAGTTTATGGATACAGTTGTCTTATTCTTATCTTAAATTCTTTTCTAAGGTAGGTAAAATGATGTTTCCAAAGCACTGAACCACCTTGTGAAATAGATTGGGAAAATCATTTTTGCCCCTTTTACAGATATACAAGCAAAATCCAAGAAGGTAGAGAAGCCTGCCCATTACCCAGTTGGAGGTCGGCATGGCCTAGACTAGAGCCCAGATATATCCTGACTCCCAGGCCCAAATTTCCTTCACATTTTGGGACCTAATTAAGTTCTTCTGTATCAACTTAAACCTCTCCACTGGTTTTTGAGGCATCTACACTAGGCTTTTTCCCCTCCCAGCTGGCCATACTTTATTACCATTCATTCCAACTTTCTTTCTAGTAGGTCCAGCCAGGCTCTTCATCTTCTTTTGTCTATTGGCATCTTGAGGCCTCCTCTCCTCTTAAGAGTTCTCTCCTCTGCCTATTCCACTCCTACATGTTCTTCAGAGGACCATATAAACTCCCCATGTCCTGGAAGCCTTCCTTGACTATTTAAGTAAGCTCTCAACAAAGCTCCAAAACCACTATAACCTCTAGCACATAACTTGATACTATGACATCCTGATTTGAGGGTTCACTCTGTGTGTTATATTGTGAGTCTTATCACCCCAACTTCCCTTTTAAGTCCTTGACAGATGGCTTCTGCCCCCAGAGCTTAGAGTCTATCAAAGAAGAGATTTTCTTTCATGAAACAGAACTACAGGTTCCTTTAAGGATGAGTGGAGAGGAGGTTGGGAGATGATTCTAAGGAGGGGACCAGTAGAGTCCCAGACGGGGATGAGTAGGTGGGCATTAATGAGTGGACTAGAAGGTACTTGTGGGGAATTGTGGGAGACTCAGGGGATTATATAGATTGGGGCACTCATTCATTATTAAAAAAAATCTTTTGATCATATGCTACATGCAAGACACTGTACTGGACACAGGGAATAAGAAGATGAATAAAGCAGACATGGTCCTTGCCTTTATGAACTGGCAGTCCAGTGGGAGAGACAGATACTAACAAATAAAGTATAGTAACAAAATTAAAAACTATGACAAGTAACAGACAAGAACAAAGTAGCATGAGAGTGAAAAGTAAAGCTTTCCACATTAGATAGGAGGTGTCAGGTAAGGTTCCTATGAGAAAGTAATGTTTGAGTTCAGACCACAGGATGAGAAGGACCTTGAAAGTTCTGACAAAGAGTGACTTGTTGTGACATCCCCAGGGAGGTGCAGCTACCAGCTGAGTTGGTAGTCTGAACCCCATACAAATCAACCTTACTCCATCTTCTCCCTTTGCAGCATTAGGTAAGTTTTCAGGAGTGAGGGACATAGGAGAACATGGGCTGATCCAGCCCATCTCCCATTGGTAGCACAGCCAATGACGGTGTTGCCAGCTTTGTTGTGAGGCTGCAAAAGCTATTAATAGAGTCGTGTTGTGTAATATTTAGTGAGCAAAAACCTTAGGTGTGCTGGTGAAGAGCTCTTACCTGAGTCTTCCAACATTGTATGACTTGCACACATCCTCCTGGAGATGGAAAAAATTATCTGGAGCTCTTGGAAGGAGAGAAGAGTACCAGCCTGACTGTCCTATTCCTTGTGTGTCAGGCATGGGGTTCACATTCTCCTTACCACAAAAACCAAATGCTATAAGCTTATCTGCCCAGTGGCAGGCCTGCCCCTACTAGGAAAGCCAGCAGCCACATTGGCATGCAGATTGCAGCAGCTGGTGAGAGAGACCTCTGTTGGGCCCTTCTGCAAATCCCAAAGGTGTTTCCCAAGGATTTCAGCTTCCAGAAAGCCCTCCCCTCTTAGCTGGTCTGCTGCTTCCAGAGATCATAAGCTCAGAGAAAGCCCAAGTATGGATAATGATGTGGGGAGGTGGTAGTGGCTAGTGGTTAGGGAAGGGTAGGGAGAATTCCACTGAGTCAGGGAGAGAGACCAAGTTGGTGGATGATAATCAAGATGGCAAACATTGGCACCAGAGGGAATCAGCCAGGAACCAAGGTTTGGCCATCTTTCAGCCTCCTTCA